>MU260642.1:127500-142500 GCA_020310875.1 Ceratopteris richardii
TATCATCCAAATTACCTGCCCAATCTGCATCACTGTATATATTGACTCTTGTATGTGAAGTAAACCCATAGTACAACCCTTCTTTGAGTGTACCCTTGATGTACCTAAGTACTCTTTGTCCTGCAATCCAATGTTCCTTTCTAGGACAATGCATGAATTGAGATAGAATTCCAACTGCATATGACAAATCAGGCCTTGTTAATGTAGCATAAATTAAGCTACCCACCAAACTCTGATAGAGCTTCATATCTTTGAATTCTTCTCCTCCATATTTAGTCAATCTATGATTCACTTCCATTGGAATTGGTGCTAACATTAGGGCGAAAAACGGCCGAAAAGGGGCTGTTTGCTAATGAGAGATTAAGGAAATTGACAAATAGCGTCTTTCCACGTGTACAATAATATAACATTGCTGTCTCTTTTAACCGTATGGAGAATTTCTTTATTTAATACAATTTTCTTTCAAAGCGCCGCTAAAGTGATGAAGAGTCTCGTATTCAGTGTACAATTTTTTGGTTTCATGCAAAAAAAGATACTTTTGCACACTACACAAAGCATATTCTCGAGTTTCCAAGAAGGAATTGATTTTTGAAGATACGAAATATTTTTGGGTTCACAAAATGTCATGATCATTCAACGACAGGGTTAACATCAAATCAAAATTTTCCACGTGTACAAAGCCTTTTTTTCTATAAATACTGCCAAAGTTTGTGAACGTCGGTTTCTCGCTTTGAACATTCTTCTTCTCCTAAGTTCAAATGGCTTCTTCTTCTCGTCGTCCTTCCAATCGCGTAACTTCATGTGAGGTTTACAACAGAAGAGAGGATTCTTTGTGGAAACCTCTTTCCGTGAAAGTAAATGACTGGGTTACTATGCTTCCTAGCTGTAGAGGTGCCCATAAAGTCAAGCGTGCCAAAAGAGACAACACAAGAAACCATTGGAAGGGACGTATTCTCAGTTTCAAATTGAAGAGATGCGGTTGGTTTGCACGAGTACAGCATGTGTACACCGCTAAGGATCTTGTTCTAGAAAATCATCTGCAATTCCCTTCGTACTGTAAGTGAAGTTTGACAATGCTCTTCTATCATTCCAGTTGATTTTGTATAATGAAACATATGTTTTTGTACTACAGATATCTTTCCTTCCAATATTGTGGAATGGCAACCTGTTGAATGTTTAACAGGAACATTCAGAGTTCTTCATAAGGAATATGCAGAACTCATGTATGCAGAGAAATCTGTTCAATTCTTCAATAGCATAGAGTTATTTGTCCATTATGCAGATTATCAAGTGCCATCAGGAAGGAGTTCTTATGGAATTCTTGTACACGTACCTAGTCCTTGCATCTCTTCATTAGATTGGGATGCTCCTGATCATTCAACAGTTTCAAGTTTTCTCTGCAAAATTAAATTTGACATCCAGAAGGCAATGTCAGCAGGCCGAATTTCGAGAAGGATAAAGATTCAATGGTTTTTGCCTATTCATGTCTTTGTAGCATGCTTTAAAAACATGTTATTACAGAAAACAAAAACAATGTGGTTGAATAGGAGAGTCCCTATTTCAGAGATTGATGATGTTTTAGGTAGGGAATGGGATAGCAAAGAAGTTCAAAAGCTAGGTGACATTATTTTATGTAAAGTTAGTCCCAATTCTCTTTCAATCTCATATCAGATATGTCGACAATCTCTGGTTCTAGGATATGACTATAGAAGGTGGAAAAAAAAGCTTGGACTTTGGATAGCCTTGGACTCAGAGGAGAGCTGTCCAGAATTTGAGTTAGAAGTATTGATTCATCCAGATTTTCAATCAAGGAAAATAATTGTCACTGCAAATTGGAATCTCAGAAATGTAAGGGAGCTTCTAGAATACCTTGATGAGGTATCATCTCAGTGTAGATTCTCAATTGATGATGCAATAGTTAACATTAGATCAGAGAAATCATTATCTTGCATAAGCTGCCTGCCACCAAGGGTGATTAAGTTCCAACCTTTAAGATTGTAACAAGTTAACCCTGACATTCTTACATAATGTATCTTCATCTAATAGAAGCTTCTATTGATACTTCCATTGAATTTTCTTGGCAGGATGGTTACAAACAATGTGTGTTAAATTATTAATTTTAAATGTCTTAGATATTTTTTAGGTCCTTAATTTCATATTTCCATTGATTTTTTTTTTGCAGGAGTGAATTGATGACTAAGAAATAATTATACAGGAACTTGCATAAGTTAATTCTAGATGAAGAAGAGATCTAGAATTGAATATCTATTTTCAATTTAATAATTATAGTCTATCAAAGGTGCACACTAGTCTCAGCTAAATAATTTGATTCTATCCAACTTTTCTGTCCTCAAGTAATGCAAGAGAAATTATCATGGTACACATAACAAGTAATATAAGAGAGTGTGGAGAACTTGGTGCAAATTCCAATCCAAGGTTTGGTATTTCAATATTAGAAGAGCATGTCTTAAGGCATAAAGCAGAGGAGACGAGATAAGTGAAGACGACCGATGCAAGCGACTAGTGCAATCTGAAATTGTCGGATGGCCCTTATCGCTTACATTGGTCGTGTTAGCAAACTACCGCAAGAGAAATTATCATGGTACAAACGCAAACTACCAAGTAATATAAGAGAGTGTGGAGAACTTGGTGCAAATTCCAATCCAAGGTTTGGTATTTCAATATTAAAGAGCATGTCTTAAGGCATAAAGCAGAGGAGACGAGATAAGTGAAGACGACCGATGCAAGCGACTAGTGCAATCTGAAATTGTCGGATGGCCCTTATCGCTTACATCGGTCGTGTTAGCAAACTACTGCGAGAGAAATTATCATGGTACAAATGCAAACTACCAAGTAATATAAGAGAGAAAGGAGAACTTGGTGCAAATTCCAATCCAAGGTTTGGTATTTCAATATTAGAAGAGCATGTCTTAAGGCATAAAGCAGAGGAGACGAGATAAGTGAAGACGACCGATGCAAGCGACTAGTGCAATCTGAAATTGTCGGATGGCCCTTTTCGCTTACATCGGTCGTGTTAGCAAACTACCGCGAGAGACTTCAAGAAGTGACCTTGCGTAAAGATTTGACTCACGAGTATAAAAACTAGCAACAGCTATGAAATGGATAATACAACCGATGCAAGCGATAGGGGCAATCCAAGATTCTCCGATTCCCTGTATCGCTTGTATCGGTCGTGTCCTCTTAATTCTTTATGTCCTTCTGTAACTTCTCGAATTTAAACACTTTCCAACAAGAATGAAGTAAAAAACCCACAATGCATTCATAATTGTGACATTAATAAGCTTAATTGGACCATCCAATGAACTTTTGTCAAACTCTCAAGAGGTTCAATACAACTGTGACCATCTTCCAGATGAAGATTGGCATAACTACATACAATTTGTTAAAAAATAAATCTTCCAACCTTGGTTGGCTTTACAATTGATTTCAATCTAAGACTCAAAAATTGATTTAACCCTTTCTATCCTTTTTAGAGCCTTGCTTTCTCTGTTGCTTCTGTCCCTTTTTGGAGCTTTCAGCTTGACTCTTTATGTTGTTCCCATGCTTTAGTGGTGAGTGAAGAGGAAGCCCTTTCTTTTTATCTTCAGACTGTTTTTTATCAGGTGGAGGGGGTGGAGGTGAGTCTGGATCATATGGGCAGATTGCATGTTTCATGATACTATTTATTGCTCTCTCTCTGATCAAGATGATCCATGCTTCCGGGTAGTCTGATAAATTCAATTCAGGTTTGTGGAACCTTCTTTCCAAGAATCTTACAGCATTTGCAATCACTCTCCAGCCACATGATGTTGAGTCTCTCTGCAATGGCACATGAATTTGGCTGTATCCAAATTGCTTTTGTTCATTCATTTTAGCTATTCCTGGAAAATTCTGATCAATATGCATCTTGAGAAGCTTTGCAGCACTGCATTGTAAAGTGAAAATCAAAACGGGGCATGGCTTTAAAAGAGAGAACAACAAAATGTATAGTAACTTACACTTTGCAATTCCCATGCTGTGATGGAAGAGAATTGAGGAAAAGAGCTTGATATGCATTGAAGTCCACAATAATCAAACTCCAATGGCCCCTGTCAATGAGTTGCATGTAAATATACTTTCTTAAATGAAACAAATATGTTTCCAAAATGAAGATGAATACTTACTTTTCAATATATGGGTAAATAACACATTCTACTTCTTCTGTAAAACCCCGTAGAAAGGACTTGGCATCTCCATGTTTATGCAAAAAACACTGTGTCACCAGAGGATCTAAAATAAATACTTTTCTTTGAACCGCTTCCTCACATTGTTGAAGAAGAACCCTACAAATCAAGAAATAAAAATGCAGTTAAGGAACTAGAAAATTATGCAAAACAAAAGCATTTTAAGGCCTCTAGATATACCTGAGTGAAATGTTGACCACACTATCTGATATTTCAAGATGAAGCTCCCTCAACATTTTGTTGTCTTCAGGTCTAATGTCAAGAAACAATTCACTTTGCGATGGCATTGCAACATTAACTATAACCTGCCCATCTCCTTTCTTGAGGAGCTCTTTATTTGCTTTCTGTAACTTTTGAATCTGGGTTAAGATGGCACTTTCCTCTGTAAATAATCCCTGCTTTTTCCTCTTCTCCTCACTATTTGCTGCAGTTCTAGTCTCATGATCATGAGTGACTTGAGCGTTGATCTCTTCAATGACAACTGTTGTTTTAGGTGCTCGAGCTGGAGGTATATTTAAAATATAGAAGAATTTTTTATCGTGGTGATCAATAGGAACCAGAGCTTTATCAAACTTATATCTTATTCTTGAAACAATAACATAATCCTTCGCCATTAGTGTTACCCTATGAGAATGAGCAGCACATAAGTAGGCATCATTCATGAAATCAATAGCAAAGTCCTCTGCAGCTTCTTGCAGGCATAGCAGTGCTTGAGTTTGCCACCTCACATTGACAAAGGATGAGGTCTTCATCAAAGAACAGAGGTTGGCTGAGATCTGCTTGACAACTCTCATAAATGGAAGTCTTGGGATCAACAATCCCACAGACTTTTGAGCTCTTCTAATTTCCCTCAAAGACTTTACATGGTAGTTGACCCTTTTTTTTGAAGGCTTGTCTGGCACATTGGCTTGAACCTTCTGGGAATTTTGCTCCTGGACATTTTCCCCTTGGGCATTCTTGTCCTGACCCTCAGGGTACAACTTCCTTGCTGTCTTTTTGGTTCTAGCCATACTCTACAAAAAATCAGTCTTTAGGCAAGGAATTAGGAAAAGTGGAATATTCCACTATCAAAACTTACTCTCAAAAAGCTATGATCAATGACTCTTTCCACTATCAGAGGCACGACCGATGCAAGCGATAACAGTCATCCGGAAATGCCCGGATGTCCCTGATCGCTTGCATCGGTCGTCTTTAAATTAATCATCAAATATCAATAAATAATATCTTACAATGCAAAATACTCAATTATCACTAAGATAAAGATAATTGGAAAACTATAATCAATGACTCTTTCCACTATCAGAGGCACGACCGATGCAAGCGATAGCAGTCATCCGGAAATGCCCGGATGTCCCTGATCGCTTGCATCGGTCGTCTTCAAATTTATCATCAAATATCAATGAAATATATCTTACAATTCAAAATACTCAATTATCACTAAGAAAACGATAATTGGAAAACTATAATGAATGACTCTTTCCACTATCAGAGCCACGACCGATGCAAGCGATAGCAGTCATCCGGAAATGCTCGTATGTCCCTGATCGCTTGCATCGGTCGTCTTTAAATTTATCATGAAATATCAATAAAATATATCTTACAATGCAAAATACTCAATTACCACTAAGAAAAAGATAATTGGAAAACTATAATCAATGACTCGTTCCACTGTAAGAGACACGACTGATCCAAGCGATAAGAGTTACCCGTAAATGCCCGGACGTCCCTCATCGCTTGCATCGGTCGTCCCTGAATTCATCATCATATTTCAATAAATAGTAGTTAAAACAAAGGTAACAATGCGTTATACTCAAGCATAGCAAAGGAAACCAAAATTTGCAAGCTATGATCAAGGACTCGATGATATTAAAAAACATGACCGATCCAAGCGATTAGGGTTATCCAAAAATCTCGGATGTCCCTAATCGCTTGCATCGGTCGTGTCCACATTACCTTACGTAGAGAGCGCTCTCTATAGAAATTGTGAAGTAGGCTAAAAACGTGGTGGCAATGGAACCTCGACGCTTGGCAAGTGTTGACAGAAAAAAATGAAGGAAATGAATAGGGAAGCTTAAATAGGTCCCAAAACTGAGTTGATCATTGTGCCACGTGGCATGCTCCGATCGGTCCACGTCAGATACCCGTTGTGAATCCCAACGTCTTTTGCCACGTGGCATGATTTGATTGATCCACGTCATATATCCGTTGCATCGGGGAACGTACACTTTACCACGTGGCACTCTATGATTGGTCCACCTCATTCGACCGTTTCTTCCCTCAAAGCCTATAGAAAGCTACTTCCTTCACAAACTCAAACTTTCAACCTTCAGAGAACTTGTCTCACTAGAGACACGACCGATCCAAGCGATAAGAGTCATCCGTAAATGCCCGGATGTCACTCATCGCTTGCATTGGTCGTCCCTGAATTCATCATCACATTTCAATAAATAGAAGTTAAAATAAAGGTAACAATGCGTTATACTCAAGCAACACAAAAGAAACCAAAATTTGCAAGGTATGATCAAGGACTCGATGCTATTTTAAAAACATGACCGATCCAAGCGATTAGGGTTATCCAAAAATCTCGGATGTCCCTAATCACTTGCATCGGTCGTGTCCACATTACCTTACGGAGAGAGGGCTCTCTATAGAAATTGTGAAGTAGCCAAAAAACTTGGTGGCAATGGAACCTCCACGCTTGGCAAGTGTTGACAAAAAAAAAAGAAGCAAATGAATAGGGAAGCTTAAATAGGTCCCAAAACTGAGCTGACCGTTGTGCCACGTGGCATGCCCCGATTGGTCCACGTCAGATACCCGTTGCGAATTCCAACGTATTTTGCCACGTGGCATGATTTGATTGATCCACATCATCTATCCGTTGCATCGGGCAACGTACACGTTGCCACGTGGCACTCTGTGATTGGTCCACCTCATTCGACTGTTTCTTCCCTCCTCGCCTATAAATACCTATTTCTTCACAATCTCAAACTTTCAACCTTCAGAGAATTTCTCACCTACATGTGTATTTTTCTTTCGTCGCCGACACGACCGATACAAGCGATTTTCGCCGTTTGACGTACGTTGACTCGCTCTAGTCGCTTACATCGGTTGTGTTCTCCTAATAGACATACAAGAGAAGCTGCAGCTTAGATGGAGGTAATGAATGAGATCCTTAGTGTCTCTCCATCAGAGAAACTTCTTGATTTCATGGTTCAAGAGGGTTTAAGTGTAGATTATTTTCCTGATGCAATGACCATATTCAACCCCGAAATTGATTTTGAAAAACTCTTAGAGAACTCGAAAAGTTTTCTTAAGGATGAGTGGGAGATTTTCTTGGGGTTGGTCAATGGGAGGATCCTTTCTATTTCTTAGAAAACCTATGTCCATCCTCACATCTTTGGGAAGGATCCAATAGATAGGGCTAAAATCACAAGAAAATGCAGAAGGATATCCCCTTTGCCAGGGAAGCTTGATTTATGCCCAGAGCATGAAAAGGACTGCTGCTTGCTCCCTTTAAACATTGCTTTCTTGATATGGCTTGATCATATCTCAGTTGAAAGGGAGGAAAATGTTCATGATGAAGACGAGCCTTGCTTAGAGCTGGCACTTGAGGCTAGCTCAAAAACTATGAAAGGTGTCATGGAGATTGTTGAGGAGATCAATCTCCAAGCAGAAGAAGAGCAGGTCAAAGATTTTGATGTGGCCACTTTTAAAGCAGAGACTGCAATAAGGGAGCCAACTGAAGAAGTTCAAGTGTCTGAGAAGTCCCTACTTCTCCCAAATCTACCTTTTTACTTTATCTCTGGGAAAGAGTTCATACCTCTATTTTACATTCAGGAACTTTTCAATCTAAGGGAGGACTACTGTTTTGCAGCTATAGCTGAGGCAGAAGAAGTTGCAAGGAGATTCATCAATAAGAAAGGAGAAAGAAGAGAGGAATTTTTGCGTCTTGATTTGGATTTGTCTAATGAAGAATTCAAAGATTCATCACAAGCTCTTTCAAAATGCTTTGAGAAAGCTATCTCAGAGAAGCCAAAACTTGCTAATGAAGAGTTTGATGAGCATCAGAAGCAACTTGAAATATACTCGTTTGGACGTGGCTATTCATTCTTGGATGTCGCTGAGGACAAAGGAACAATTTGTATTGACTCAAAAGAGCTCATTGAGGAGGAAGATGAGGTCAAGGTATGTTGTTTGATATATTCTATCAATTAAAGTTTTTGTTCGAGATCTCTATTTTTAAGTGAGAAAATGACCACAACCGATGCAAGCGATACAACCTAACGGATAATCTCCGTTGGGCCTAATCGCTTGCATCGGTCGTGTTCGGACTTGAAGAGGAAGATGAGGTCAAGTATGTAGTAAAATATATTCTCATGATTTAAAGGCAAAGGAGATGAGATGGGCTTGATGCAAAATCTCTATCTTGTGTCGGTTTGTCCAAGTTCTCCATTAGAAGTGTCAGAAGTCGATCACGACCGATGCAAGCGACAAGGCCCATCAGATATTTTCCGTCGGGCCTCATCGCTTGCATCGGTCATGTTTGGACTTTAAGAAGATGACGTCAAGGTATGCAGTTAACTATATTCGCAAGAACTTTAGGTTAAGGATATGAGATGGGACCAATGCAAAATCTCTTTCTTGTATCAGATTTGTCCAAGTTCTCCATTCGAAGTGTCAGAAATGGATCACGACCGATGCAAGCGATTAGGCCCATCGGATATTTTCCGCTGGGCCTCATCGCTTGCATCGGTCGTGTTTGGACTTGAGGAAGATGACGTCAAGGTATACAGTTAACTATGTTCTCAAGAACTTTAGGTTAAGGATATGATATGGGACCAATGCAAAATCTCTTTCTTGTATCAGATTTGTCCAAGTTCTCCATTCGAAGTGTCAGAAATGGATCACGACCGATGCAAGCGATTAGGCCCATCGGATATTTTCCGCTGGGCCTCATCGCTTGCATCGGTCGTGTTTGGACTTGAGGAAGATGACGTCAAGGTATACAGTTAACTATGTTCTCAAGATCTTTAGACTTAAGGATATGAGATGGGACCAATGCAAAATCTCTTTCTTGTATCAGATTTGTCCAAGTTCTCCATTCGAAGTGTCAGAAATGGATCACGACCGATGCAAGCGATTAGGCCCATCGGATATTTTCCGCTGGGCCTTATCGCTTGTATCGGTCGTGTCTAGGAGTTGCATGCAGCAATGATAATACATGTCTTGCTTGTGGGAATTCCCCTCATTTATCAAACATTAGATGTTTCTAGGCAGTTTGCAAATAGATATTGATGACGACCGATGCAAGCGATAACGACAATCTGAATTTCTCTGAAGACCCTTATCGCTTGCATCAATCGTGTCTCTTGCTTTTCTTTCTAATAGTTTCAAGTTACTTCACATGTTTCCTTAAGTGTGCTTGCAATTCATCTAACCATGTTTTTCATTTTTATCACAGTTAACTTTATTGGATGAAGACAATTACCTTGGCAGGGGCAAGGGAACAAGAAAAGCCTTAGAAGAGAAAGGAAAAGCAAAGGTGGATATTCATTCTATTATCCACTATCTTCCAAAGTTGAACCCAGCCACTTTTTGTGTTATTCACAAGCACTATAGTGAGGAGCCAGACTTTGCATTGTTCTGCTTGAGGACTCTATCAAAATACATGGGTTTTACTCCAATACCCTTTAATGCTTTCAGAGTTTTACTGCTTGAAAGAGCAACTGCATTCAGAATTTTTGGATATGCCCCTGGACTCAATGCTTCAAGGGCAGGGTACTTTCTTTGTTATTCAAGCTATGCAATGGCTGCAGGGGTGTCAGATTTAAAAAGCATTGCTGGATACAGGAGAAAAGAGTTCCTGAGATATAGAGGTGATTTGCCAGAGCCAAGCTCTTTCAAAAGGCTCAAGGAATGACTTGATTTTTTCAAATTCTATATCTCAACAAATGTACATATACAGAAATTGCCCAATGTGATATAAGACATTGCAAATTTTTTTGGTGTAATTGTTATTGATTCTCTGGTCAAAGTCATCTGATGGTAGTAGACATATTTCTTTTCAAAGCATAATACATCATGAAATGTACATACATGACATCTTTTATTTCTCAAAGAAATAAAAGACATTGCAAATATTAAAGCTCTGTTTGAAATGTGGTCTTTTTCAGTTTGTGATATTGATACATGATTTGTCTAGTGATAGCCGTATCCTTCTTATTATATTTGGCATGAGGTCCTTTGTAATTGTCTTCTAAAGAACCAATCAAAAAGCTCTCTGAAGGCATTGCTCTTTGTTACTCCTCCTCCTTTCCTTGTACACCTAAAGAAGCTTGTCCTTGCTTGATAATGAGATTTTTCCATGCCTTGCGTGTTCCACATGGCAAGTGGTTCTTTTTCTGCAAAGAATGCACCATGCACAAGAAGAATATGCTGGAAAGCAGAAGAATTTCATTAGATCTTTATTTCAATTAAAAATAAATAAATTGAATAAAATATCTTTGGAGCTCACCAAGTAGTATGTTATGTCTTTGGCACCCCATGCCTCTATGATGGTTTCTATAAGCTCTGTGGTCGCCTTTCTGAAATCTGTCACATAACTTTTTGATGTTACCTGCTGCCTCAAGCTCTTTAAAAGATTATCTAGTTTGACCCACACCTCCATTCTCTTTTTTGCTATTTCTGGTTTGCTTTTTACATTAGTCGTGACCTCACAAAATGTTTTCCATGAATTCCACATGGCATTAAGTTGTTTGCCATCATGGTTGCTGAAGAATCTCCTTGCTTTTGCACCTCCCATTGAGACATCCTGTAAAACATCACCTGTATTTTGTGAAAGCTTTGGATCTTTTCTTAGATGAACATCACCACCATGAAACCCCATTTCTGAAAGAAGACATTCACATTTTTTTATGCATTCATCTGCAAGAGTTGTAGGCTTGATAGAATATGCATAATCCAAGTGAAGACGGACCAACTTGTCAATGATTCTTAACTCTGCATGTAGTGTACATATGTGTACATTTGTCAATGCTATTGGAAGTATGGGATCCCAAATCATTGAAGAAGATGAGTAGTTACGAAGAATAACATTTTGTCTAGAAGGAGCCTCTTCACCCTCAGCTCTAGTAATCCATCCATTTGTGCCTGGGCTTTGCATGCAGTACAAGCAAGGGTATTTAGAATTTGCTCCCCCACTTATACCAAACATGCATTTGAGTGTCTTTAGGTCTCCACTCAAATGCCACTCAACTTGAAAGTTTCCGTAGTCTTTGACATTCAACAATTCTCTTGCATGATGCCCTTGGATAACATTTGGAATGTTTGTCTGTGAGAATAACCATTTAAGTGTTTTATGGCTCTCATATGGAACTTGAGCACAGCCAACCCACCATAACTCCATTTCTGATTGTACTTTGAGAGATGGAGTATCCAATTTCCCAAGGCTATAGTCCAAAGCTTTGTTCATCAGTGCAATGCTTATTCTCTCCATCTTTTGATGTTTTTTAAGCTCAGCTTCATCAAGTTTGATTACAAATTTCAATAGACCAGAACATTCATGCTCTTTTATATTATAGAACTGAACCATGTATGTTTGAAGTTTTATAACATCTATCCATATGTTGTTCAATGCATTGTAAGTGAAATGTAACTTTTGTTTTCCTACTTCGTAAGGCATGTTACCGTGAATATGTTTATATTCACCAAATACTGATGTGATCTTCTTATTCAAGCAGAGCCGAAACTTTCCTACATGATGGGGTCTAGGCAATCCAAAACTTCTAACTTTGTTAAATTTTAAAAATTCACACCAAACTTTTGAAATTGCTCTATAACCTTTCCTACTCACTCCGACACTATCACAAATATTTTGAATTTGAGATGGTTCTAGTAAAAGATTCATTTCTTTCATGAGTTTTTGAAAAACAAAGTGTTTCAAGCATGTATTTTCATTTAGTTTCAATAGTCTTAAAACATCATTTTGACTCAAAATTTCATTACAGAAATGTATGCGCTCAAAACTGCTCGACATATTGAAACCTAACACATTTGTCACATGATCTCTAACAATTTTCATTCTTTTCTTTTTCTGGCCAGATTTTTCAGTCAAATCTAAAAAGGTTTTTACTCGTTTTGACCGCATTCTCAAACCTATAGGAGTTTCTTTCATTTTTTTAAAAGACTCTAACTGAGAAGATAAAGTGGATAATTTGTTTTCTAGCTCTCTCATATGTAAATTCTTCTGGTGTAGTGTGTTTTGTAAATAGTTTATGTATTGTACATAATTCCTTGAAATATCCCAGAGCCTTGAACAATAGCCTCGTAAACCATCCTCACCATCTCCCACAAATCTAATCAGATCATGAAGATTATGAAAAGGGGGGTACCTTCCAGTTTGTGGATCAATTGGATAAACAGATCCATCTGTCCATATGTCGATATGTTTCTTGCCTTCCTTTCGCAATCCATCCACTTCAAGAGGATGAAGAGCCCTTCGAAATACGTTTCTTGTCGTCGCATACTCCTGACTAACTGCAATGTTGATATGGAACTTTTTACAATGATTTCGATTGTTTGAAAGCTCAGGGAGAGTATTTGGGTTAACGTTCTCCATGGTCTGCTATGAAAAATGACCAGCAAGTGTCTAAAATGACGTGAAAGGGAGAAACAGGCTTGCTATGAAAAGTAGAGAAAAAAAGCGCAAAACGTCATCAGCACACATTATATAGGTCCGTGAACAAGAGGAAAATTCAACTTTTGAGGCGTAAGATATCACACAAACTTCGAGGCGTAAGATATCACACAAACTTTTCATGATTATATGATACGAGTTTCTCTCTCTTCAAAATTTGCATAAGATACGTTTTAAATGAACTTACACGGAATTTCTTAAAGGATTTGACAACTTTAATCCCGATTAAGCACAACTAATTGAAATCCTTACACGGCCCTTTTTGGGCCGTTTTTCGCCCTAATGCCTGCAATCTTCCATTTTAAATTTGGTTAGAAAATTTCTCACATACCTTTCTTGAGTTACATATACTCCATGTTGAGTATATGAAATCTCCATTCCCAAGAAGAATGACAAATTTCCCAAATCACTGATTTTGAACTCTTTCTCCATTTGTTTCTTAATCATGTGTATGCCTTTGTCATCTATTCCTGTAAGTATTTTGTCATCAACATAAATACAAACATAAATAAATCCATCTTCACTTGCTTTGACTAGCAAGCTACTATCTGCCTTTGATGCTTGAAATCCAAGTTCCTTCAAGAATTTTACAAGCCTATAATTCCATGCCCTTGGGGCCTGCTTCAATCCATACAAAGCTCTCTTGAGCTTACACACATAATTTGGATACACTTGATCTTTGAACCCTTCTGGTTGCTCCATGTAA
Organism: Ceratopteris richardii; assembly: GCA_020310875.1. Taxonomy (NCBI): domain Eukaryota; kingdom Viridiplantae; phylum Streptophyta; class Polypodiopsida; order Polypodiales; family Pteridaceae; genus Ceratopteris; species Ceratopteris richardii. The sequence goes on from MU260642.1 coordinate 141,125, forward strand.
ACTTCATCTGAAATGTAACCATTCAGAAAAGCATTTTTAACATCTAATTGAGATAATTTCCAACATTTGCAAGTAGCAATTGCTATGAGTATTGTGATGGTTGTCATCTTTGCCACAGGACTATAAGTCTCATCATAGTCCACTCCATATGTCTGTGCATATCCCTTCACAACAAGTCTGGCTTTGTACCTAGATGCACTTCCATCTGCAAATCTTTTTGTTTTGTAAACCCACTTACATCCAATGAATTTCTGAGTATTAGGTTTAGGAACCAGATCCCATGTCTGATTTTCCATCAATGCATCATACTCCTCTTGCATAGCTTCTTCCCAATTCTTCTTCCCTTTGGCTTCATCATATGTAGATGGATCTTCATCTGCTTTTATCATGTAAGCATAATCCTTAGTAGTCAAGAATGAAGTATCATAGCTATACCTTGTAGGTTGCCATTTGTGCCTTGTAGACCTCCTGAGTTCTCCACTTCTTGAAGTTTCTGGTTCATCACATTCTGGATCAAACCTTGGCACTTCTTCACCTCCAACTTGTATTTCATTTTTCTCTTCTTCATCAAATATATGAACCTTTGTTTTACCTTTCTTTTGATTCATAATTTCTTCAACTTCTGCATACACATTAGATGTACCTGCATACCAAGTACCTTGTTCATCAAACGTAACATCCTTGGACACAAGGAATTGTTTTGTGGATGGACTCCACAATCTATAACCCATCTGCTTGTCCTCATAACCAATGAATACATACTTCTCTGCTTTAGGCTCCAACTTATGCCTCAATTCAGATGGCACATATGCATATGCCAGGCATCCAAATATTTTACAATGATCCAAGGTAGGTCTCTTACCCCACCAAGCTTCATATGGTGTCATACCCTGCAAATATTTACAAGGCAATCTATTAACCAAATATGTGGCTGTGTTTACAGCCTCAGCCCATAAATAATTTGGACAATTTTTCTCTTTCAACATGGATCTTGCAAATTCAACAAGTGTCCTATTTCTTCTTTCTGCTACCCCATTTTGTTGACGAGAGTACCTGCAAGTAATTTCCCTCTTTATACCTACATTCCACAAGTAATCACTGAACTCATTAGAGAAATACTCTCCCCCTCCATCTGACCTTAACCTCTTCAATTTTTGACCTGTAATTCTCTCTGCATATGCATGATATTGTTTAAATGTATTAAACACTTCTGATTTGTCTTTGATCACATAGATTGTGATCCACCTGGTAGCATCATCAACATATATAACATAATATCTTGAACCATTTATACTAAAGTCCTTTGAAGGACCCCACACATCTGTATGTACCAATTCAAGTCTTTCTGAATACATAAAACCATGCTTATTGTATGA
>MU260642.1:150000-152500 GCA_020310875.1 Ceratopteris richardii
ACTTCGGTAGTGGCTTACGCTGTGCAGCTACAACTAGTTGGCTTTTTATTTCTCCGTTTGATGAGATAGTAGATTCACCTTTATCTTCTACTAAGTGTGGTCGTTCATCAAACACCACATCTCAGTTGACAAAAATCTTCCTTGCCTCAAGATCCCACAACCTGTATGCTTTAGACGCTTCACTATATCCTAGGAAGACACACTTTTTGCTTTTTGAATCCAAATTTGATCTTGTTGAATCAAGAATATGTGCATAGCAGAAACAACCAAAAATTCTGAAATGCAAAAATGGTCTTTTACCAGAATATGGTTCTTGATGAGTCATCCCCTTCACTGCTTTTGTGTAGCTTCAATTGAGAATCTAGACTGTTGTATTGACTGCTTCTGCCCATAATGAATCAGGCATGTCTTGAGCCTTTAACATACATCAAGCCATTTCAACTACTGTCTTGTTCCTGTGCTCAACAATGCCATTTGGTTGAGGTGTATGAGTTGTGATAAGTTGCCTTTTCACACCATGTTCCTTATAGTAATTATTGAATTCCGTTGACAAGAATTCACCTCCTCTATCTGTTCTGAATTTCTTCAGTTTCCTTCCTGATTCATTTTCCACATACTTATGCCACGTTTTAAATTTTTCAAAAGCATCAGCCTTCTGTCGAATGAAATAGACCCACATCTTTCTACTATAATTGTCGACTAATCGCAAAAAGCATAAAGATCCTCCTAGAGCAGGTGTAGACATTTTACCACATGGATCAGCATGTACCAACTCTAGAGGAGCTTGAGATCGATTGCTGGTCTCTCTTGGAAATGCCTTTCATTGTTGCTTGCCCATCAAGCTTCACAAGGTTCCTGCAACTCTAAAAATGCAGGAAAATGAGCAATCATCCCTGTTCTTTGCATCTCCTTCAAAACTACAAATCCGAGATGCCCAAATTGTTGGTGCCATAACCTACTTACATCTTTATCTTTTGTAGCAGTTAAGGCACTTAACTCATACAAGTTATCATGTCTTATGCATTTACCTACTACATTACCTGATGAATCCATGATTTCTACACCACTCTTATTGAAGTGAACTTCGAGTCCACGATCTGTTTTTGTAGAAACTGACAACAAATTTCTTTTAAGTGTAGGTGCATAGAGAACATCCGATAACTTTTTCTCAACACCTAGAGAAGTGATAAAAGAGATGGTTCCAGTTCCTTCCGCTGGACACTTGGAGTCATTTCCCACCACTACATTGATAGATTCCCGTAGAGGCACTAGAGACGGCAGCGCGACGTGACACGTCTCAGGGTACATCTGTCAGGGTACACTTGCCAAGGTACATCCTATCAGTCCCAGTCCTGCCAGGGTACATCCTGTCAGGGTACATCCAGACAGGGTACACCCGTGGGCACTTGAAAGAAGCACTTATCTATGGTGAGTGTGAAACTAGTCTTGGATGAAGGCACATGGGCATTTGGGCACCCACGGAGGGTGGGATAGGTCCAAATTTGGTCCATGGGCTGGAGTTTGAGGTTGGTGGAAGCACTCATGCATGGAAAGTGGGTCCAAGAGATTCAGGAAGGTCCACAAGTGAGCATTGAGGGCAATGCTCAGTCTAAGGGGGGAGGAATGTCACATAATCCTAGTAGGAGATGGTTGAACCACGCCTTAAATGAGAGGACTAGCAAGTAATCCTCAACCATGGCTTTTGGGGCAAGTGGTTAGCCCATCGCACTCCTAACCGGGAGGTCGTGAGTTCGATTCCCGACAAGCCGCATCTCTTCTTCTAAAAGCATAGCACAAAACTCTTCAAATGTAAGGGGATTTGGTCTTACCTGAGTGTTAAGGGCTGTTACTAATCCATCATACTTTGCTGGAAGAACACGTACACATCTTTGCGCCAGCTCTTCTAGTGTTATAACAACACCAACTGTGGCCAATTGATCTTCAAGATGTTTTATCCGTTTAATAAAATCTTCAGCCTTTTCAGAATCAGAATGCTTTTAATTTGCCAACTGATTTTCTAAATTATGTATCCTAGTGTGGTTCTTGGTCTCATATTGATGAGCCAATATGCCCCAAGCCTCATGTGCTTTAGTAGTATGTTGAACTAAGGTAAGCACAGAATCACTTACACTAGTGACAATTACACATAATGCATCAGCATTCCACCTCTTCCAAACTCGTAGAAGATATGGATCTGGTTGAATCATCAATCTTGAATTTGTTGGATCTTCAACTAGTATAGGTGCTGGATCCAATCCCATCGGTCCCATGACAGTGTCAAGTAATTCATAGGATTCCAAAATTGTAGAAATTTTGAACTTCCAGAGTGTATAGTTGGTTCCATCTAGCTTCCCTTCAGTGAATGTAGGTGGGCGAATTCAAATAGGTGCAGCATTAACATTAGCTAAACCAGTGTTCGACAATGAAGCCATCATGTAATCACTCGAATAATCTATTGATATTCTAGTATGCTAGTAGGCTAAAATAGTGATACGTCTCA
>MU260642.1:157500-172216 GCA_020310875.1 Ceratopteris richardii
TGCACAAATGTTTTGTTTGCTTTGTTCACGCATATTTCATCTTCAAGCTATTATTAAGAATAGCAAAAGGAATCGAACTTGTTTCTCACACAATGGTGAGTACAGATGTCGAACCCACGACCTCCAGTCCATGGAAGAGATTATCAACGATCGTGTTACATTGGTAACCTATAATTTTTTTATCAAGTATTATTTTTGTGTGGGCTCTAGCATAAGGGACAAGAGATGCCGCTAAAAGGCCTATCCGCACTACTCTATTCTGAGAGAATTTTGCCGCTGAATTTCCTTTCGTACTATGCAAAGGTGGTTATGCATCCAAGATTATGCATTCAAGCAAATTTGAACCCTCGTCATGGGATTGAAAGCCACGCACTTTTCCTGTTGAGTAATGTATGATTCATTTTTTATTTTCTCACTATCTTTACATGAAAATAAAACTATTTCGAGTAGATTTTTCGGATCAAAAAAGTATTGACAGATAGATTTGAAATGATGACCTGCTACGCATGTGAATTTCATCATATCCAACATGCCAAGTTGATAGTGATGATTGTATTAATTATCTGATTATAATCTCGTCTGCTGCTTTGATCTTTGGCAAGTTGTATAGAAGCACCTCCGGATATCTGTGAGAGCGTTTCAGCTGATGAACTTTCAATTTCCATTTAGTATTTTATGTCATGCTTTCATCTCTATTTAACAATATATAATAACACTACTCTTTGATGGAATATGGGTATCCAACCTGCACAACCTCCGATGGTAGTAAACGTATCCACGATGAGTGATGTGGTTATAACAGTCCACTAACAATGTTTTTCTCATTTTTAACTTGATGAAGGTCTCGAACACAAACCAATTAAATAAATTATCTTCAGGCTACCCACGGGCTCTCATGTTTTGTGTTTGAACGGTTTATTATAAGATAAAATATGGATTTAGAATCGAACAGAAGTAAAGATACTTTTTATATGTTCTTCCATCCACGGGGATCATTCTCATAACATGATCCATGGAAAATCTTTGTTTTATCCACAAGCACAACCATGATCCCACATTCTCATCTTCAGGCATCTAGAAATTAACGAATTTCGTACTCATGCTAGTTCATACACATCATTCTAATATTTCCAATTGTGTCATGATCTTTTGATGAGGCCAAACATGCTTATCTTGTGCATGTGGGGCATCAGAGTACCGATCCATCATCATTGTGCATGATCAAGACTTCTGCAGTATGGGATTCATGAGGTGTATCAGGGAGGAACACATAGTTCATTTGGTTTGAAGATCCAAAGGAGAATATCTCTTTGGGAGGATCAATGGAAGGACGTAGCTTAATTAGGAGATAAATATTTTCCAAGTTGATGTTTTCATTTCAATATTTGCCTTGATCTATGCTTTCATATTGAATGCATTGCTATTATCATTGAAGTAGGAAAGGAATCTTCAATTTTGAAAGCATTTTATGCAATTTAGTTAAAGCAAAATAAGAGAGCATCAAAGTATGGAAACACTTATCAAGCATAGGCATGCATCTACAAAAGAATGTTGCTGCATTTCTCCTTCTCAAAGAATGTTTTCATGCACGAAACACATTTTTTTCTTACTTGAAAAATATCATTAATGCTCAAGTTTATGCTCGTGAACAGCTATATCTTTTTGAAAAAGCTAGCAAATAGAATGTTTGTGCATGGATGGTTGGGAACACGCATTTTCAAGCTCAAGAATTGCTTGATTTAAGTTTGGTGCATGAAAGGAGAATGCCAACACTTTCATGCAAGAATGGGCATTTGCATATGCATGATTGTTTGTTAAGTAGTTGAATACTTATACTATCATTACCTCCTTTTTCTAACTCAACTTAGATAGCTAGGGAAATTAGTAGCAAACTAGGTAGTTGCAAGGCTCGTGGCTGCCATGCAACTCAAGTAGCTAGTTCGTTTTTCCCAAATATGATACTTAGGTATCACAAATTAGGAGTATTGATTAGGAAAAGTAGGCCCTTAGAAAGTCAAGTGTTCAATTTTCTTGCTCATAGGAATGGCAAGAAAATAGGGCTGCTTGAAAATTTCCATGATGACTCTAAGCTTAGGAGAAAACTTAGAAAATCCTAATGACAAGCCTAGTAGTCGTTCGCTTGGATTTAAGAAGTTATGCATCCAAGTAGGATGATAAAAGTTTCCTTAGATACTTAACCACTTTCTAGTTAATGCTCTTATTTGATTTTATCCCAAGACGTGACCAAAATCAAATAACGCTAAATGGAACCTACACTAATTGAGCTTTTAAAGTTCAAAAGATAGTTGTTATATTCCATAACTAGCATCCCTAGTAAGGATGCAAAGTGCTAAGAAGAACTATGTATTTTTTATAAGTTCTCACTTGCTTCCATCCCACGGAGTGATGGAAATCAAAGATTGAACCTTACCATCAATTGAAGTTTAACATTCAACAAATGGATGCTAGATTCCATGACTACATCTCTGGTATAGATGCAAAGCCTTAAGAAAAGGGGAAAACTTGAAAGAACTCTTTCTTTTAGAGCATTAGACAGTTATGCTTGGTTTTGTTTAAGATAATTAGAACTTAAAGAAGAAACCCAAGTCAAAGTAATCTTTGGGAATCAAGAAGATACGACAAAGTAATCTTTGAGAATTAAGCTACTTCCTAAAGATAAACCAAGAAAGGAAATATTCTAGTTAACTATTTCATTGGTTAATAAGGAATATCTTTTGGACAAGGCCAAGACTTAAAGCTTTATTGTTTGTCCAAAAGTCAAGATTTTTAAAGATTATTTTAGTAAAGCAAAAGATTTCAAGATGAATCATTGGCTTAGTATCACTTGATTCCTCGACAAGAAACTAAAGTTCTTGAAATAAAAAACTCCCTAGATGTGAGACTGGAATCTTTCAAGTAAGTTTAATAGCAAGTAGTTCCGAGCAATTCCCAAACCACCAATATTGGTACTTAAGTCCAATTATTGATATAACCTAAAGATTTATCAAAGATTCTTAGCTTTGGAATCTAAGAGGCATCAGTGTATGCTTGGACTTAAGATTTTTTGGAAGAGATGGATGGGTACCTCAAGGAACTGAGATAGTATTGTTAAAACCTGCTTTGTACCTGCCCTAAATCACTTAAGAGTTTGGTAGTAGGTCCTTTAAGCTTGCAAATGACACCAAGAAAGTACCTATGTACTTTGGAGTAGATGCTTGAAACAATTTAACCAAAACATACTACTTCACAAATAGCTAGTCTCACAAAACTTGCTATTTTTGTCTATACACCTACTGGTTCTTTTACTCAATGCTCACAATACAGTAAAAAATTGATCAAATTCCTTTTGAGGGAATCAAATTAGCTTAGATAACTAATGACTACAAGAGGAATCATCAAAAAAGATAAATATGCTTTGAGAAATGATTTTACCAATCCAAGGCTTACCCCCGACTTTTTAGGGATTGACTAGTAGATGATCAGTGAGCAGTTCAATGGCAATTTCTCCCAAATTGTTCAATCAAAACCTTTGAAACTTTGATAGCATAAAACAAACTTCAAGCTGGTTCCAAAAAGCTATAGATCATGCAAAATGGTTGAGAACTCATTGAGATATGATCAAACAAAGTTCATTATTCTAAGAAGTCATAGCAGAGAAGTAGACAGAGATGATCAATGAATTATATGTATTATAGCACATGATTATACAAGATCATTTCCATTGCAATTATGCTCAATGATAGTGGAGTTAGTAGGCTATAGTGTAAGCTACTCTAATCATGCAAATGATCAATGTAAGAGCTCTCCAATGAGGCCACACATCGCGAGTTTTTACAAGCTCTCTTTATAAGTGTTTTCCTCCAAGTTTGAATTTGAATTCAAACTTGGCTCCACCTAAAAAGTGATTCCTCCAAATTAGGAGATATTCTTTCATTGAAAACTTGTATCTAATATGCTTCCTACCTCCATGAGATTCAAGCCTTTACAAGATTCTCTCAAGGTTAAAACCTTTTACAATGGTGAATGATCAAATGGTTACAAGCAATGGTTCACATGCTTCATCATATAGTTGCACATATTCTCTTCCATGCCTAGCCAAATGTGAAGGCTTGGACATTTGCACCAATAGATCCCCCTCAAGCCAAACATCTTGGCTTTCACTTCTTCATGAATCTTCTTGAATGTCCTACAATCCAATCATGGTTTTAAACCTGCAAAGTTTAGTACCATCAAGTGCTTTGGTTAACAAATCTGCACATTGCATATTTGTAGATACATATGCAAGCTGAATCTCTTTGCTCAATAGCTTCTCTCTAACATAGTGATTGTGTACTTCTATATGCTTGGTTCGTGCATGATAAATGGGATTGGCTGCAAGATGCAAAGAACTTGTGTTGTCACCAAAGATCATAGGTGAATGAGTGTGAAGTCCCAAATCTGAGTAGAGCAATCTAATCCAAATAGCTTCTTGTGTAGCATTTGCTAATCCCTTGTATTCAACCTCTGTTGAAGATAGAGCAACAAGAGGTTGCTTCTTGGAAGATCATGAGATGGGCTTATCACGTGCAAAAGATAAATATCCAAAAGTACTTCTTCTGTCATCCTTACATCCTGCCATATCTGCATCGGAGTATAACTTAATGTCCAAATCTAATGTGTATGGGAAGTAAAGACCTTGAGACTTCAAAGTACTGCATCTTCCAAGTGAGGTGCTCTAGGTTTATCCATGAATTGACTCACAACACTTACTCCATAACATATGTCAATCTTGTTAATGTTGCATAGTTTAGACTTCCAACTATGCTTTGATAATCTGCAATGTCTTCAAGCAAATCACCTTCATGAGCACTCAATTCATGATTTACCTCCATATGGGTGCTAGTTACCTTTGCATTCTCCAAGTGGAACTTCTTCAACATGTCTTGCACATATTTCCTTTGAGTGATGTAAATTCTAAAGTTAGTGTATACTAACTCAAGTCCAAGAAAATACTTTAGAAACCCAGGTCACTGATCTTGAACTCCTGCATCATCTGATTTTTTATTTGTTTGATTCCATTGGCATCACTACCTGTAAGAATGATATCATCAACATACATACATAAATATATCATTTTTGAATTACTCCTCTTGACAAATAGAGAAGAATCTACCTTGTTCATCATGAACCCTTGATCCTGAAGGTAGGTAGTTAACCTATGGTTCCATGCCCTAGGTGCCTACTTCAAACCATAAAGAGCTTTCTTCAGTTCGCATACATGATTTACCTTGCTTGGGTCTTCATAGCCAAGAGGTTGAGCCATGTAAACCTCCTTTGAAATCCAGCCATTGAGGAAGGCATTTTTCACATCTAATTGATACATTTCCAATTTCTAGATGCAGCCACACTTACCAAGACTCTAATGGTTGGCATTTTAGCCACGGGTGAAAAAGTCTCTTCATAAAATACTCATTGGGTTTGTGCAAATCCCTTAGCCACAATCCTAGCTTTATACCTGTTTATGGATCCATTTGAGTTCCTTTTGATTTTGTAAATCCACCTAGAACTAATTACCTTCATTGATGCTTTCTTGGGTACTAGCTCCCAAGTGTCATTCTCTTGGAGTGCTTCTATTTCTTCATCCATAGCCTCCTTGCATTCTACCTTGATACTTGCTTCTTCATATGAAGAAGGTTCTTCAAGTGATAAATCTCTAGCAAGGTAAATGGAATGCTTAGTAACTAATGAAGTATCATACCCATATCGGATTGGCTTCTTACTCTCTCTTTACGATCTCCTTAAGGCTTGGTTGGATGATTCAGGTATGTCCTCCAACCTCTTCATCTTGGCTTTGTTTTTTGACTTCCATGCTTTGAACTCTTCCAAGTTGATGGTGTCCTCATCATCTAATTTGATGTCTTCAATTGTGCTTGGCTCCTCCTTGGTGAGACTTGGAAATTCTTCTTCCAAGTCATATGGCAATTTGACCTTTCTACATTCACTTTCAAACCAAGAATCGTTCTCATCAAACACAATATCTCTACTGACCATAAATCCTTTGTTGGATGGATTATAAAACTTGTATTCTTTCTGATTTAAATCATATCCTATGAAGATGCATTTCTCTGCCTTAGGATCTAACTTACCTCTGATTTGAGATGGAACATGCACATAAGCAACACAACCAAATATTCTGCAATGTTCAAGTGATGGTCTCCTACCATGCCATGCCTCATAGGGGTTCATCCCATCAAGAGACTTAGAAGATAACCTATTAATAAGATAAGTGGCAGTAGAAACACTCTCTGTCCATAAATAATTAGGCAATTTATTTTCATTAAGCATTGATCTAGCTGCTTCCACAATCAATCTGGTACTCCATTTTGCTCAGGAGTATACCTAGTATCAATCTCCCATTTGATACCTTTGTCAATGCTTCAAATTCATTGGAGAAGTACTCATCTCCTCCATTTGACCTTATCCTCTTTAGGCTTTTTCTTGTTTGATTTTCCATAAGTGCAAGATACTTCTTGAAACCACTAAACACTTCATCTTTTGTTTCATGAAATACAAGAAAATCCACCTACTGAAATCATCAATAAATGACACACAGTACCTTGAGCCTAAAATTGAAGGATCCTTACTTCGTCCCCACACATATGTGTGGACAAGTTCCAAATAATCCTCATGCATATAGCCTCTCTTTGTAAAGGGTAACCTGTGTGATTTACAAACTAACAAGCACCACATCTATAAATCATATGTTTCTTGGATACATTAGGTGTCCCAAGTACACATTGATCCCTACATATATGCTTCAAGGTTCTCTCACTAATGTGCCCTAATCTTTTGTGCCAAATCTCTAACTCGGAAAAAGTTTGATCCTTGTAATTATAAAGTGCAATGTTTCTAGTGTCCTCAAGCTCAAATGTAAATAATCTACCTGTTTTCTCTCCCTTGGCAATTCTCTTGAATCCATGTTGGGAGTCCTGCACAAAAGTTCCATATTTATTGAACCTAACTTGCATAGTAGGCCATTTTAGCTTGCAAATGACACCAAAAAATTACCTATGTACTTTGGAGTAGATGCTTGAAACAATTGAACCAAAACAGGTTACATCACAAATAGCTAGTCTCACAAAACTTGCTATTTTTGTCTATACGCCTACTGGTTCTTTTACTCAGTGCTCACAGTACAGTAACAATTGATCAAATTCCATTTTAGGGAATCAAATTAGCTAAGATAGCTAATGATTACAAGTGCAATCATCAAAAAAGATAAACTATGCTCTGAGAAATAATTTTAGCAATCCAAGGCTTACCCCTGACTTTTTAGGGACTAAGGGATCATGCAAAATGGTTGAGAACTCACTGAGATATGATCAAACAAAGTTCATTGTTCTAAGAAGTAGCAGAGAAGTAGACAGAGATGATCAATGAAGTATATGTATTATAGCACATGATTATACAAGATCATTGGCATTACAATGATACTCAATGATAGTGGAGTGAGTAGGCTATAGTTTAAGCTACTCTAATCATGCAAATGATCAATGGAAGAGCTCTCCAATGAGGCCACACACCGCGAGTTTTTACAAGCTCCTTTTATAAGTGTTTTCTTCCAAATTTGAATTTGAATTCAAACTTGGCTCCACCTAAAAAGTGATTCTTCCAAATTAGGAGATATTCTTTCATTGAAAACTTGTATCTAATATGCTTCCTACCTCCAAGAGATTCAAGCCTTTACAAGATTCTCTCAAGGTTAAAACCTTTTACAATGGTGAATGATCAAATGGTTCACATGCTTCATCAAGTAGTTGCACATATTCTCTTCCATGCCTAGCCAAATGTGAAGGCTTGGACATCCGCACCAACAAGATTGAGGGAAAGATCTCTTAAAATCCTGTGGATAAGCAAAGAAGCTTTTGATAGTTTCAGAGATCTTAAAGATAAAGAAAAAATCTTTATTCTAGTCGCAAGGTCAACCAGACGATCAAGCTTGGCATGATTGTCCAAGAATGTGCGATTGGAACTACTTTGAAGTTTGCCCAAGTATTGGCAATAAAATTTCCTTTGGGAATTATTCATTCAAGTTCCATGTATCTAATGGAAAAATTATGAAAAAAGTAAGTTGTTCCAAGTCTGAATAGAGTGATGAAATTCCAAGAATGTAGTCTGCAACTATATCTATGGTACTTAAGTCTGTGGAAGGTACAACATAAAGTTTGCCTATACTTAAAGGGATTTTGGTACAAATCCTGAAAGCATGAGCAGATGCTTATACTTAAGCAGTAGAGAGATTCATGTAAAGTCTCGGCCAAGATAGGTACATAAAGCATTAGTATGAAGGAATCTAAAGACAAGAAGTCAAAAGCTCTTGTCACTACAAATTGGTCAAGAATAAACCAATTGAACTTGAATCTGTGAAAATTCAAGTACTTGGAATTCTAACTAGTTTTCATTTGAAAATCCTAGCAAAGAGGAATAGATATTCTACCAAGAGATTTACAAGTTTCCAAAGCAAAGCACGTAATTGTATAACAATCATGTAAAGGAATCAAAACCTAGAATATCAAGTTAGAGGTAATACGTGAAACTTCAAAATTCTTTTTAAGAGTTGAAGTGGAAATATACTTGTTGAGCCCATAAAAGTAATGATTGCTCAAAGTCAACCACAATCAAAGTCAAAGGATCAAAGTCAAAGCAGTCAAAGTCAACATGTTCAAGATCAAAGTCAACATGGGTAAATTCAAAGTGTTCAAAGTCGGATGTCAAGGTGCACAGGTAGTGCACAATTAATTGTTCACAAAGGTTATATTTGCAAAAAGTTGGATGCAGGTTGTAGAGTGTCTTTTTGTAATTCTCTAAAGGTCAAAGTGTTTTTTAAAGTGTTTGGAAGGTTCAAGTGAACCCTCTCTTAGGTGCACAATTGAGGAATTAAAAGGTAAAAAGTGAAGATATATGAAGCAAAAGTGTACGCAAAAGTGAAAGTATGGCCCTACAATTAAAATTTTTGTTTTAGTCTAAAGTCACTACAGGACAAAATAGCGATTCGTTGGCTGCCCACTTTTGGAGACAATCTTGGGACATCAAAGTGAACACCAAGATACTCTAGCAGTTAGGAGCATACGTGAACCGACACTCAAATCAAGGCAAGGCATTATGCTTGGTTGGACTAAGCTAGTGTGAGGATAGTCTAGAGTAAGAGAGAGAAGAGTGACACATTCAGAGAGAGTGCAGGTGACACAGAGAGCCATTGCAAGGTGCAAGAAGAGTGGCTTAGATTGCATGCAGAGAAAGTGAAGCAAGGAACATCAAGAGTTCGAAAGTCCTATTGAAGATGTGCGTCGACACAAGGTGTCCATCCCTCCCCTTATTGAAAGCTTGGTGCAAGGTGTGCACAAGGGCAAGCTTGGAGAAGGTGGAGGTGTGGTGCAGAGGTCGGCGACAGAATATAAGTACATTATAATCTTGTTTCATGAGCATTATTTAGTCTTTGGCATATTGCGCAGAGCATTTGGCTTACGAATAAGTTTGTATTCTTCTCTTCCTAATTGAACGGAAGGTTTCAGTGTCATTTATTCTCTTGTTCTCACTCTCCATTCTCCTACAAACAATCAAGTTCCTTTCTGCACAAGAACTCCCCAACAAAATTTGGCACACCTGGTGGGATATAAGGAGGCTTGAGCATAGGAGAAACAATATTACAGTGCGGAGAAGCATTATACAAGTACCAACAATACTATAGTACTACTTCATTGGGCTAAGAGGTAAATCTTTTTATTGTAGAATTCTCTTAACTTAAGAGGATTATGAACAACGCATGACCGCAACCCGGTCTCAAACATTGAGGGTCACTTGCAAAGCAACAAGAAGGAAGCTTGTTAGAAGATCCCCCAGTCCAATGTCATCAGCATCGTCAGTAAAGAACATGGCAGGTCAGATAGATTTGGAAACTCTACTTTCTAGATTAAATATAAAATTTTCATCTTTCAAAGGCTTAGCTCAAGAAGACCCCAATGAGCACATTAAGAGATTCTTAGCATTATTCAAAACAAGAGGTTTGATGGGAAGAGAGGATGCCTTTTTTATCCTTTTTCCTGCCACATTAGAAGGGTTAGTAGATAAATGGTTCAGCTAGTTTGTTGAAAACCATTTCACCACATGGGATTTAATGAAAGAGGCATTTAAAACTCAATTCCAGCATGGGAACACTACAGAGATAATCATTGAGGAGTTAGAAAACTTTAGGCTAGGTCCTAGTGAAATGTTTCCAGAGTTTGTAAACAGAGCCAAGACATTAATAGCTAAGTTTCCAGAACTTCCAAATGATTTCTTTATTAAAAAATGGTTAGCTAAACCACTTCCGGTGACTACACAATCTAAAATCAAAGAATTAGTATTGCCAACAACCTCCGTAGAAGAGTTCATCAATACAGCTACACGAATGGAACAAATAAGACAACAATATGGAGCAAGTTCTTCCCAACTGCCCTATTCTACAGAAATTGAGGATCCAGTGATCCAATTAAGGAAAGAGCTGGAGAACTTAAAAAGGAGTAAAACTCAAAAGGAAGAAGAAAATGAAGTAGCCATGTTAAGGCAAGAAATTGAGGCCCTCAAACTACAGAAAGTGTCATGGACACAAAGGAAACCATCTAAAATCTTAGATTCCATGTTACTTTCCATATCTCATTATTGGTTCTGACTTGGAGAAAGTAATGATTCCATTGCATCTGAAACATGCCAAAACCTCAAGATCGACTGTCTATTCGCTGAATTTTGACATCGAGAGGTCATGTTACAAGTTGATGACATCATGATGACATCATCAAATCGTAACCGCCATATAGCACCACCTTTGAACACCTATAAAAGGAGGGGTTGGCCACATTCATTCTCAGTCTTGTGGATGCCAGTCTTGGGAGGTCAAGGGATCATGATCACCAAGTAAGTACTTTCAAGTTCCTGTTCAAGTTCTAGTCTTGTCTCTCTCTCTAGTCTTGTCTAGTCTTATCTAGTCTTGTATCATGAACATCCTTTCTTGTCCTCTTGTAATCTCATAGTATGAGATCTTGTCGAGTTTTTTCTTGTATCTAGTTCATCTCCTAGAAGGGGGTTCTTGAAATCGAGATATCTTGTTCCATACCTACGATCCCGCATTGTGGGATCTCCTGTGTCATCTCTAGTCCAGTTATTCATACCTATCGGTCCCGGGTTGTGGGATGTCTTGTATTGATTACGTATTCTTGTATCATTTTCCCTACATGGGTGTTCTTCTAATCAGAATTATAATTCTGAAATCTTGTCTAGTGTAGTCAGAGAGCACAATCTAGTACTCCCCTGATATTTTGGCAAGACTATCCATATCAAGACCATGCCAAGCATGATGGACTCCATATCCATACTCAGAAATATCAAGTCTACTCTAGATGACATATATATAAAACTTCGAGACTTTGAACGGAGGTTATAACAAGGTGATCGCTTAGTTGGAGAATTCGCATCAGACTTCAAAATTGTATTTCAAGGATCCGCATATCAAGAAGACTATCTAGTTAATCGATTTCAAAGTGGTCTCAGAGATGAAATAAAGGTTTCTTTATCCTCTACATCTCAGTTAAAAAATTTAGATGAAGCTATCAATCAAGCAATTCCGTGTGAGAATCAGTTGCTAAAAGAAATCCAAGTCGAAGAGTTAGAAGTCTTGAATAATGAAGACACTATTCCTCAAGAATCTAAATCAAGAATCTTTGAAGGCCAAGAAGTCATTAGGAATGATATGGAGCATACAAATTATGAAGTTAACAATAAGATAAAGGACAAGGAGAAGTTCGTGTTCAATCAAGGAGGTGTGCTTACTCAAGGCACTCCATCAAAGATCTTGGAAACACTACAACACACCACTAAAAGCTCAAAGGACCTATCTTGTCATGAAGCTAAGGAAGCTCAAGGGCGACAGAGTCCTTCACCACCTTTCAAGATTAAGGATCATGAAGAATTTGAGGTTAATCATGTCTTAGATTCAAGAATCTCATGAGGACTATTGGAATGCTTTATTCATTGGAAAGCATATGACATCAGTGATCGTACCTGGGAACTTATAGAAAATCTTCAAAGAGCAAAATTCAAGGTTCGTGAATTCCATAAGAAGAATCCAATGAAACCCAAGCTAGAGAACATGGCCACTCCTCATGGAACTCATCGCTTGAGGGGGAGATGATGTCATGGACACAAAGGAAATCATCTAAAACCTTAGATTCCATGTTACTTTCCATATCTCATTTTTGGTTCAGATTTTTGAGAAACTAATGCTTCCATTGCGTCTGGAAGTTGCCAAAACCCCAAGATTGACTATCTATTCGTTGAATTCTGACATCGGGAGGTCTTGTTACAAGGTGATGATATCATGATGACATCATCAAATCGTTGTGCAACTAGAAGAGATTGACTCCCTGGTTGTGCAGACTAGAAGCAAAGGAAAGGGTTAATTGGAAGCTGATCAAGACCCTAATACATCTGGATTCAATAAAGAAAAGAAGGCCAAGGAGGTTCAGACTACAACCAGTGAGCATACACACAAGGAGTTTAATACAAGTAGCAACAATATTATTGAAAATGCATTCAATAGAGTGCACAAGGAGCTTGATGCAGTAAATACACACTATGAAACGGAGGAGTCAGGAGCCTTGGAGCTGCTGAACTCAGTTAAAACAGAGGTCAATATTCTTGACTTAATAAAGATGAATGAAAGGTTCACGTCTGAAGTCTTAGAAATAATAGATGAAGCATCCACATTGACTCTAGTGGCCAAAGCTATAGTTGAGGGTACAAATAGGTCTACAAGAAATGCACCCTTAACACACTACAAGAGCCCAAGACTTATAGTGAATATTAATGGTCAAATTCTAAAAGGAGTTATAGTAGATGGAGGTTCAAGAATCAATATGATGCTTGAATATACGATGAAGAAGCTGGGGTTTCAACCATCAAGGGAAGCCAATTTTACTATTACATTGGCAGATCAGAGTACGGTCAAACCTATGGGAGTAGTCCCTGATATTCAAATGGAAGTACAAGGTAACACATTTGTCTTGGACTTTGTAGTTATAAGACTACCAAACATGCAAGGAGGGTTTCCTCTCTTAATTGGAAGACCGTGCTTAAGGCATGCTAGTGTAGTACATGACTAGGGCAAAGATACCATGTGGGTCCAACAGGAAGGTGCTAAATTAAGACAACTATTATTCGAAGAAAGTCCGGATCAACAAGGGCATACTAGCATGATGCAATCTGTTGGTATACAAATAGATATAAATCCTATGGACATACAAGAAGACAAGGAATTGGATCTATATGATGAAGACAACATGCTAGCATGGATAGAAGCAGGTAATTCTCTTCCTTGCTTTGGAATTTTTCCATCTAACTCAGACATAGAAGAAGGGTATTCATAAAAAAAGGAAAGAATTCAAGCGGTTGGGTTGGGAGAAATAGCTAAAGACCACAGAAGGGGAAAGAAGTCTCCTTTACAAAGCAATATCGAGGAAGTTATTTCAGTAGATTGTGACCAAAAGGAAGGTTCAGAGTCAAAAGGTAAGAAAAAGAATATGGAAGAGGATTCTTTACCATTGCATGAGATTCCTCCGAGATGGATTCAAGAGGAAGAGATGCAAATAGACATTCAAGATGTTCCTGCTTATGATACCGAAGCTATGTGGGACAATGTAACCAAGGATTCTACTCAGGAAGAACTTACGGATATTATTATAAACAGGCATCCAATGAAGGAGGTTCAGTTGGGCACAAAGGATCAGCCGCGTCCTAATAGCCACATGGACACGGAATCATGTGGAGGTGCTTTTAAATGTAACATCATTCATAAAATCATTTGCAGATATCTTTGCTTGGCACTACAAGGATTTGGAAGGAGTACCACCTAGTTACGGAGAGCACAGAATCCCTCACATAAAAGGAGCAAAACCAATGAGAGGTACCAAATTCAAACTAAATCAACAATTCTCAAAGTCTTTTGAGGTATAAGAATCTTGCCTTCGTTACTAAGTTCATGCACCAGTCATGCCCAAAAAAGGATTAGTAATTTGAATCCACCTAGTTCACATGTTTGTGCCCAGATCGCACCTAGTAAAAAACTATGAATCGGCCAGGGATGTTTTTAGATCTACCCTTATTATTCATTCACTACTTTGTACTTAGACCAGTTTATCAAAGTGCAAAGTGAGATAGTGTTTTGAATCATTTGGGAAAGGATGCCACCACACAGATAAGACATGTTCTTTGAGTTCTAGAACATGACCATGTTCTTCCGGTTTTAAAACATGAGGTTTGGGGGTTGCCTACAATATGTACATAGCTGTATTTTCGAGGACCAAAATATTTTCCAAGGGGCGAAGAATCTAATAAAGTAAGTCTATGATCTAAGGGTCTCGCTGTTTCAAACCGATCTGAAATCGGACACCGTTTAGGCACTTGTGTGTATGACCAAAGATCTCAAGTCTAGACTTACTATGAGGTCATGTGCTCTTATGAACAACTGATCCACTTAGCTAAGTGGTTAAGTCTCAAGGATGTGAAGGACAAGGTCTTGGGTTCAATCCCCATGGGTTACGTGGGGAGAGTATTTTGCCCAAAGAGATCTAGAACCTTCTAGAAGCATCCACTTGAGTTAACTCCAGTTAACTAGGACACTTGCCGCACATGTAGTTTCATAGCTGAC
>MU260643.1:2500-62500 GCA_020310875.1 Ceratopteris richardii
CCAGAATATCATTCATGGATTGAGCTGATCGTTGGCCCAATTCAGTTTTACCCCATGTAACGTCTTCTTTCTTTAATAATTTGTACATAAAAACTTTTATGAAATAAAATATATCGAGATAGTTGACAATTTGTTCAATTAATTTTTAAAAAATATTTCCTGAACTTTTATTGTCCTCTTCCTCTAAATACACTTGCTTCAACCTTGACGCAAGAAACACAGGTTTAAGTCGATGACCCTCTGCAATTATGGTCATATATAACCCCTATAGCAGACATACACATACACATCAACCTTCAATATACCATTCTACTAGTAATCAGAAATCATCTTAGTACCTCAAAATCATTTAAATGATAGACAGCAGAAAAAATCTTTTCTTTCATGTGCATGTTTAAGTGCAATTTCCTTCATCATAGAGTATCATGCCATATTGTATCAAAAGATTGAACCTAATCATACAAATTGGTAAAAGATTGAAACAGATATTTACATTAACTGACAAGGATAATGCCAAAGCCACCGCTCCTCTTAGACCAGCCCATGTAAGAATAACTGCCTCCTTCCACGATAAACCGTAGCCAAAATACCGTAAACCCGGTAGAAGGACAAGGACAACAAAAACACGGGTGACTTGTAGAAGCACATAAAGGAGGACAAGATAACCCCAATCACGGCCTGCAGTTGTTTAGGTTATAAAGCACTTCACTGTAAGAATTAATCTCAAATTGCATGTGTAATCAAAAATCCAACTCCTGCAACAAGATTTCATTCAATTACATGAGTATTTTTAGGGGAGAAAAAGGGAAAGCAGAGATCAGTGGACCTTCTATACTGTTCTGACTTTTCAGTATGTACTCTGCAATAACCACACCACTGTATGGCAAACACACCATTGAAGTCAGAAATAGGATGCAAGAGGATTCCAATGAAACATCTAAGCCACAGATTTCCATTCATACCTCAGTATAAATATAAGAGTATTTGCAATGTAGGACACCATCTCCCTGTCCAAAAGGTTCCACAGGACCAGTCCTCAGATAGCCGTAAAATAATCATATGAGGCATTCAGTTACGGAAGTATAATACTTATGTTTGATGCTAATATGTAATTCTCTGAAAACAGCTCATAGTTCACCCACTGAATCAAAAGGGTAATCTTTCCTTTATACATAGCATATTCAAACACGTAATAGCTTAGTATATAATTCTAAGATGAAATGCGTGTGGGAAAGCAATTGTAGCATAGGCCAATAATGAATTGAACAGAACTTGAATCTAGAATTTTTCAAGTTCCTGATTCATAGAAGAATGAAAATTTCACCAAAAATAGTGCATGCTCTCTTGAGTCTCCCCCTTGAAAGCCAATCGACCAAAAACTGCAAAAAAACTAGAGAAGAACAGACAGGTCATCAACAATCTTTTTTACTAATATTTTGCGAAGTGTAATACTAAGACCTTATTGACGTTGAAGAGCAATAGCAAATTGACTTAGAAACGCTTGATGACTTACATCCCAACAGTAATTACAGATAGGACGCCAGAAACCTCTGCTAGGTCTTCAGCCTGAAAAAAAGGTGAAAAAAACTCTTTGTACTCAGCGGGCCTATAAAATTAATCATAACTCGTATGAAATGTTGTCTCCTCTGATGCAAATTAAATAAATGAACAAGTAAAAAGAGCTCAAGCAATATATATTAGATTTCTAAGATGTGAAAACCTTAAATGGAGGCAATTCCTTGGACTTCTAATTCATTGTCTGATATGAAGACATTAATGACAATTTCCTGAAAGATAATGGACAGGAATAAGATTCTACGGGTCTGTTAAGGATAGAAAGAAATTCCCCATACCTGAGGAAGATAGAGATAGATTGAAAAAGCATATGGAAATATTTATTCAACGTTTCATATCTAAAATGGTGAATCGGAAACTACAGCTGCTGAAAAGACCTCTGGTTACCAAGATATTCGAGGATTCTAAGAAAACTGAAGTACAGAATATGCAAACACTTATCATTCACAAGGAATTCCAACTAATTACACCTCCCCCCCTCCATCCCTGATTTGGGAGACGGTATATTGAAATATGGTTGCTATCGCAGATTTGTCTCTACAAAAATTTACACATTCCAGCTAACAAGTGTTGATATGTGCCAAAGCTTCTCCAATTTCTAATAAGAAAGGGCCAGCAGATTCATCCTCAATCTTTATTTCAAGAATACAAATCTCTACACATCTTGATTATGAAACCTTACTGAGATGCAAATCTATACACACTTTCCAAAGAGAGAAAATTATCAATCAAGGAGAATGAATTTGAACTTGTTAGCAAAATGATCAAAACATTGGTCAATGGGTTAACCTTAGACAAGGGAAGCCCAATGTGCTGGTGAACATGCTGGTCAAAAATCATCAAAATTTGCAGGAAAACATTTTTTGCATACCCTTGTAGTGCTCAATGAGAGCTATCCAACCGCATATGACATTTAGCTACTGGACCACAATTACCCCTTCCAAAGTCAAACCCTAATCTCTGGTCAAAAGCTATTAGCAGTTCATAATTTTGTGAACGCATTAGCAGTTCACAAAATTATGAACTGCTAATTTGTGAAGTGGGCCACAATTACCCTTTCCAAAGTCAAACCCTAATCTCTGATCAAAAGCTATTAACAGCTCATAATTTTGTGTTTTCAACCACACTAGTAAATCAATAGGTTGCTTGAAAAGTTTCAGTTTCAAGCTGTGGTAAGAGCAGCGACCACAAATTTATGCAGGTTTCTAGAGTTGAAAGACACTTGCATGTGTTGTTGGCTAGTGTTTGGGTTATGAAGTTAGCGTTTCAGCTCCATTTTACTGCATATATTGAGCACATACACACTGTACACTTATATTATGTACATCCATGTGGTCATTGATATAGTGGCTAAGTCTTTGCATAAAGTTTTTGACATTGATATCCAGAGTTGTGGTGAGGTCTTCTTAACTAGGAGATACCTAGATGTCGAGATACTCTTCAATGATGTAGGTGGAAGACTTACCCAGCCTTGCCATAGGAGATGTATGCTAGTTGTTCATGAGGTGCTCGATAAGCCTAGTTGGCTTCTTTGGATTGATTGATTATATGTAGTGGAGTCAGTGATTCACTATGCAGGTTTACATCTCAGTACTTGCAATTTTATTAGATTTTGACATTGGTCATATGCTCATTTTGCACACGAGACTAGCAATTTTTTTCTGGATTTTTGATGTTCTCACTCTACCATGGTTGGTTTACTCTTTGATACACTTATTGGTGTGAGCACATATATTCTCAACCTAATCCTTTTGGTTAATCATTATTGTTGATTAATCCATTTTTTTGGAGAGACTATTGATGTTTTCCCAAAATTTGCCACTTGGTCATCCTTTTTTTAGCCTTCGTGGTGTTTGATTCTTCTCGCTCCATTATCATTCTAGTCAATTCTCTATCATCATGGCACGAGAGATCTCAAGCATGTCTGATGGATTAGGTTCTAGTGTGAGTGTTCCTAGGAGGAGCTACAACTTGCAAGGAAAAAACCATTTTGAGATCCAAAAATTGATGGCACAAACTTTGCTCTATGGAAGAATCATGTTAAAGATATACTGATTCAGAGGAGGCATGGAAGCTAGTAAATGGAGTCTTAAAGAAGCCTATTGACATGGATGAGGATGATTAGAATGAGCTGGATTGAAATGGCTAGGTCTACCATTTGATTGCACCTAGCAGATAATGTTTACTTTACAGTATTGGACTGTGAAAGTGCAGAGGAGCTTTGAAAGAAGTTATGGAATACATACAAAAAAGAAACAGAATCAAATAAAGTGTATGTGATGAGAAAAGTTATATGACCTTCACGTGAAGGACACAAATAGTGTTGTTGCTCATCTGAATGAGTTTGATGCTATATTCTCCCAGTTAGAGGCTCATAAAATGGAGATGGATAATGAAATAAAAGCAATCTTGTTGTTATCCACCTTTCCATCATTATGGGATACTTTTTTGCACAGTTATTAGCAATAGTGCACGTCGTGGTAAACTGGTCTATGGTGACATATGTGGATCACTCTTAAGTAAGGAGATTCGTAGAAATCTATGGTTGGCACTCAGAGTAGAGAGGCATATAATGTTTGGGATTTTTACCTAGAGAGGTGCCATTATTTCCATAAGAAGAACACTTGAAGAAAGACTGCTATGCATTAAAGAATGCTAAAGGTAAAGGGAAAAATGTTGATGGGCATGTTAACTAGCTACCTGCACCATCTACTTTGACTGTGAAGATGAAGAAATCAATGGTATTTCTGATGATGTTGATGTGTTGACACTTGACAGTATGGTGCCTACTTAGGGTCTTATCGCTAATTCTATTTCCCACATGTGGCTTCTAGATTCTAGTGATTCTTTCCATGTGACCCCATATAGAGAATGGTTCTCTACTAATGTAGCAAAGTCTCTTGGTAACGTGAGACTGGGCGACTCTTACTACTGTGACATTGTTAGGATTGGAGGTTTGGTTGTGCATTTCAGTGATGGTTCAAAATATACACCATGTACCTCATTTATCACGCAGCTTGATACTATGTATAATGTACACCATGTACCTCATTTATCACACAGTTTCATGTGATTTGGTCAACTTGATGACCTAGGTTACAAGGTGGTCTTCTATGGTCAGTCCTTTCACATATCAAGAGAAATATGGTTATTGCAAAAGAAACCAAAGTTGGATCACTTTATCCTTTATTTTAACCACAAAAAGAACACTTGTTAATTGTTACTGAGCAACCTATGGCTTGTATTCGGCATGGTTGTTTGGCCATATATCTTGTAGTTGGATGGAAAAATCTTTCTCATTGTTGCTACTTACCTGTGTTTAATCTTTCTCTGATTTTTCATTTTACAAGCATTGTCAAGACTCAATATGGAAAGCAAACTAGGAATGTGCATAAGAGCACATTGGCACTTCAATTCACCCTTCAGATTTCATTCATATAGATGTGTGTGGGCCTATGCCGATAAGATCATTAGGGTGGTTCTCTTTACTTTGTCACTTTCATAGATGATGCTACTAAAAAAGTTCTAGGTATATCCTATCAAATTGAAGGGTGAGGTATTCCATTACTTTTGAAAAATGGCTGCTTCAATTGAGATTGAAAAAGGAACCAAGCTTAAGGGCTTTACATTCAGATAATGGGGGTGAGTATGGAATACCTCACCCTTCATGAGGCACCCTCAAAAGCCCCACATAATAGTGGTTTTTGCAAAAAAATAAAAAGCCTGAAATAGGACTTGCGCCATATTTTATGAAAATTTTCGCCCAACACTTTAGTCAGTATGACTTTGCCTATATAAAGACCATCACATGGACATTGTAAGCATAGTTGCTCTTGGTGAGTTCCAGCCTTCCCATGAACATTCTAAGTTCAGCCTTTTCTCTATATTCTTTATTTGCTGTCCATTATTTTCCTCCCCCCTCCCCCCCCTGCCCCATTTAAGTCGAAATAGACTTGACACATGTCAAAATCCTAATCAAACCGAGATTCAAGGGATGTTATTATGCCACCTATCTTCTGAGAAGCATATGAAAACCCGAAAAGCCCTCCTCGCTTTTTGTGGCAGATTTCACACAACACACTGATCTCAGCTTTTTTTGGATATTTTTTGGTTGCTTTTTGAAGGCTCTCTTATGCCTATAGAAGAGTAACCTTATCAGCTCTTTGAAACATCTTGTACCATCGCATCTCTTTAGCTCTTACACTTAGGGTTCTGGCGAAGCAAATTTTGTAAGTATTTTCACAATATTAAGGTTTTAATTTGAAACTTATTTAACTCCTTTGCCTATCTCATGTACATTGTCTCTATTGTCTCTCTCTATTCTCTCTTTATACTCTCTCTATATATAGATTATTGGCCTTAAAAACCAACAGTTGGTATCAAAGAAGATCTGTTTGAGAGCTTTTAAGAGACTATTCTTGAGCATAGATACTTGTTTAAGTTAAAGATATGGCAATGAACTCCATGGTCCCAGTAGATAGGTTCAAGGGCGATAATTTTCACACTTGGCAAACAAGGCTCCAATATTATCTCATTATCACTGACCTATGGGATGACATTGAAGCTAAAGTTAAAAGACTTGAACTTGGAGGTATTGAACTATTCACAACTCCTGCACGACTACTATTCAAACCAAGCTCTAGAGGCTCATCATCATCATCATCATCATCATCATCATCATCATCATCATCATCATCATCATTATCATCATCATCGTTTGGTGGAGGAAGTATCCAAGCAAGAAGGGCTACACAAGGAGGAGGGGGGTTACCACTTTACCTCTAGATCAAGGGCCAAGTGCAAAAGCTTTATCTAAAAATATAAAAGCTTTATCAACTATAGGTACGAGCCTAACTTATGAATTAATCAATCATCTTTCAAGCATTAAAAGTGCAAGAGAAGCATGGATAAAGCTAGAAGGATTATTTGGCACAAGGGCCCAATAGTCTTATATCACTTCTTATATCCTTCTTCCAATTAGAAATGAAGGGCTCAACATTAGTGGTAGAGCATTTGAACAAGTTTAAAATCTACTTAGCACAATTGGCTAGGATGAACAATCCTATTTCAAAACCAATTGCAGTAGTACTCCTTTTTAAGAATTTACCTCCTACATATAGTATGGTTCCCACTATTCCATAGAACAAGAAAAATCCAAATCTTGACATAGTAATGGAAACAATCCAAAAGGAGAAGAAGAGGTTAAGGGCAAAAGAAAACCTCAATGGAAGTTCATCTATAGCAAAAGTCTGCAAATTCAAGAAATGCCAGCATTGTGCCATAACAAACCACAAAGAGGCAAATTGGTTTATTATTAACCCATCTAAAATTTATGGTGGAAAAACACATAAAACAAAATTTTGTTTCAAGAAGAAAGAAGAAAATAAAGCGAAGATAGCCAAAAAAGATGTTCAAAATGACATTGATGGAGTGGATGATATTCATCACCTTGTAGGCATCAAGATTGCACATGAAGCTTGGATCAAGTGAGAGAGAATTTTTGGTGCAAAGACTCAACAAACCCTTGTATCACTTTTGATTTGCATCCATCATTTAGACATGGAAGAGTCTACACCAATGGCATAGCATACAAGTTCAAGAGTTTGTGGCACAATTAGCTAAGATAAATCCCATAATAGAACCTCAGGCAATAGTAGCTCTCTTAAAGGGCTTACCCTCTTCTTATGATATGATTGTTACTATTCTACAAAACAAGACTAATCCTAATTTGAAGAAAAACAAAGTAATAGCAACCATTTAGAAGAAACAGAAAAGACTTAAAGGAGAAAGACTTATTAAAGGACACTAAGCATTGGCAACTCACTAAGAAGACTTTCAAAAAGTGCAAACAGTGTGGAAGAACAAATCATAAGGAATCGAATTGTTACTATTAAACCATGCGAACGTTATGGAGGTAAAACTCATAAAGTAGAATTTCATTATAAAAAGGAGAATAATGCACAGGAGGGATTGGTAGAAGCTCAACAAGAAGACCATGATGGGATTGAAAAATTTGAAGAAAACAACTTTGTATTCTAAACTATGTGAAATCTCCCTTCTATGTGTGTGTGTGTGTACGTGTGTGAGTGTGTACATGCACGCGTGTGTGGATACATATAAATTAGAGTATTTAAACTTGTTTTAAGACAACTAGTCACCCTTAAGAAACTTGATGATGCATTTTAGTCTATCTACGATCTTAAATGTGTCATCTTTTTGTTGTCTTTATCCTTCCAAACAAATACTTGGTTGAGAAGAGTATGAGATGTGTGAATAGTCTTCTTATATGTGTGTTGGAGAGTGCTCTTCATGTAAAAGTCCTTGTGCGTGTTTGTGTGGATACTTTGCATGATATGTGAAATATATATGATTGTCGAGGAACCAAAATCTCGTGTGTTTGTGTATCATGTTTGTGTGACTTATGCATGTGATATCCCTAGTGTCTGTTTAGGACGAGAATTATTAGCAAAAATTATCAAAATGATGGTCAATGGGTCAACCTTCCACTATGGAAAACCCAATGTCCTAGGCAACGTGCTGGTCAAACTTGGTCGAAAATGGTCAAAATTTCCTAGAGAAGACTTTTACAAATCCTTGGAGTGCTCAATAAGAGCTATCCAACCACATATTATACTTAGCTATTGGAGCACATTTACCCTTCAAAAGTCAAACCCTAATTTCTGGTCAAACACTAAAAGCAGTTCATAATTATGTGAAAAGTATATGACTCATGGCAACATCATGATTCATATAGAATATCATAATAATCCAATGGTCATGTTTTTATAACTAGCACCCTCAAAAGCTATTAGGTTTTGCAAAAGTATAAAAAGCTCAAAATAGGATGTGTTCCATACTTATACAAAAATCAGCTTTTGGTAATTTTTCACCCAACTTTTTAGTTAGTACTCTACAGCTATATAAAGACCATCACATGGAGATTGTAAGCATAGTTGCCCTTGGTGAATTGTAGTCTTCCCAAAAGCATTGCAACTTTCAGCCTACTGGCATAGTGTGAGTATGTAGAGCTTGTATATCTTCCTTATCCATACTCTTTATTTGCTGTCCATTATTTCCATCTCCCAATTTATTACCATCTATCTCTTATTTTGATTAACTTCAGTTGTTTGTGAGTCTTTAAACCCTTATTTCCTAACAAAAATGAGCAATGGTGTTGATTCAAGGTCTCTCCTTAGTACCAGTCGAGGTAGCCAAGCCTACTATGGCACTAGTTGCACAAAAATGCATATGCTTACTAAATTGGTGAGGACTAATTCAAAGTTAGGGTTTCAGTCGTGAGTTTTCATTGATTCAAATTTCATACTAAGCACAAGAATAAATTGCTTCCTAAAATTGCAAAAAAATTAGCTTATGTTCATACTAACTTGTGGTTTGCTTCCAAACAATAAGAAAGAGGATTTAACAGCATGGAAGTAACTTTGGCCATGATTGAGAGTAATGTTACGAGAGAGTAATGAAGGAGAGTACATGTCGTGTGATCCACCTATATCTAAAGGAAGAGATAGAGCTAATAGAGCATCTTCCGGTCCTACAAATGTTGAGGATGCTCATGCAAGTCATAAAAGTCATGATGTTGATGCTGTTGTTTCTACTTCTATGGCTGATTATGATGATATTGAGAAAGAATGTAATGAAGACAATTCTTCATCTCATGATGCATGATGATAGTGTGTCACCTTCATGGTGTTTTTGTCTTCTAGAATCTATTATCATGGTCTTTTAATTATGATATATCCAAGATGTAGTGTTCAAATCAATTTGCCTGATTTGAGATTGTTAATTCAGCTTTATTTTTCATTATAACTCTCATGATTTTGGAGAATTTCTTTAATTGCTATGTTCTGATTTTCTTTTTTTGTTCGATATTCTGGTCAAGTATGAAACGATCTAAGGTTGAGAACCATAGATGTTCCATGCTTCCATACACATGGTATAGATGTATGGTTCCCCTATGGAACAACTATGGTTACTAATACAACAAGACCATGGTATGACTAGCTATAGGAGCAATTTGTGCAGTGGCCAAGAAATTAAATGTTCTAATTGATTTTTCAAAATGGTATGGATCAGTAGGACTATGGGCTGATAATATGTCTGAACAAAACTGACAAAGATGGCAAAGCCTCTAACAAATATGACTGAATCAAATGAATTGGGCAAGGAATAGCAAAAATGAACTCCACTAATTGTGGACTAAATAGAATTGGATTGGAGAGATATATCTACCAAATAAGAATGCACTAGTCTAAGATAGGCTAGACCATAGACCAAGATGGCCAATCACAATGGACTGAATTAAAATGGACAACATCATAGACCAAACTACGTCAACCAAAATGGACTAGACCATAGACCAAAGTGGGTCAGCCAAAATGGGTTTTTAGTCATGTACCAAGTTGGCCAACATGGATGGACCGAATTTGGTTGACTTCGGTAAATGATATTAAACAAGTAGTACTCGAGGATGAAGATTACCACTTACTACCAAAGTATGTCCCACCCAGTATGCTAAATCACAAATCACAAAATCACAAAGTAAAGGGGAAATTATACAACAAAATCACAATCACGAAGTAAAACTAACACACTATCATATTCTGACTGAAAATACCAACCATTTCTTTTCCCATATCCTTCTTTATAATTACCTGTACTTAAATTACTTATGTGAAAACACATTTACGAATTCATGAAAATACACTCATCGAAACACAGATCTACAAAGATGCATTGTGATGGAGAGACTATTCGGGTGCAGGAAGCTTTGATGCAGACTCTTGTATCTACGTAATGGACTGCTTGAGATGGACACATTACTCAACAGATTTTGTATGCATTACATACATACACACACTCTCACACACACATACACACGCACACACACACATACATACATACATACATACATACATACATACATACATACGTGCGTGTGTGCGTGCAGACGGACGGACGGACGGACGGACGGACGGACGGACGGACGGACGGACGGACGGACGGACGAAAGACGGACGGACGAAAGACGGACGAAAGACGGACGAAGACAGACGGATAATAAGTTTCCCATTTCTATTGAATTTACTAATGATCAATTCAAACACACAAAAAAAAAGAACCATAAATGACTTGTTATGAAGCAAAAAAGACCGTATCTTTTTTTAAATTTTAATGAATGAATACCCTTTCTAAACAAGCAAAAAGATCAGTTGTTTCAACACTAAATTAGAAATGAAGGCATGATTAAACAAAAACAAGAACATCTAAACAGCTGAGAGCAAACAACACAATACTTTGCTGAATGACAAATATTTGATTCAATTTAAGGTATTCAAATAATGTTGATCTTAGAATATTTTAATCTATATTTTAATAAAAAATATCTACTTCCAAACCAAAAGGAGACTGAAATATTTTTAGAACTAAAAGGGACAACAATCACTATTCAAAGTACAATTCCATTCACAGAAATCTTTGGGATAAATACCTCTGCCAAATGCATCATCATTTATATACATAAAATCAGGAACAAACATATCATTTGTGAAGCATCTAAAGTTAGGACTTTGTGTAAAATTATAGGACAAGTATTAACTAGGACAAGCTTTTCTATAGATTCAAATTAATATCTGAAAAAATAAAAATTGGCAAGAAAGTCACCACAATTTGTAGGCATAGGAATTCTGATATTTTAATCAATTTAGATTCATCTTTCTTTCCACACTATTCAGGCTCAATCTAATTGGCTATAAATAAATTGGCTGGTGTCCCAATAATGACAATTCAATCCAAATTTGAGGATATTGAAAGGACAACTTTGAAAATTTTCCAGCTAACATCCTCTTTGGATGATGTCAACCATGGTGAGGATTCCCGATTGTACTCAACTTTCAACTTCTTTTTTTAATGTTTAATTTGTCCCCGCATCACCCTGAGCTTTAGCCTTAGCCTCAGCCTCAGCCCCAGCCGTATTTCATGCAGTTTATGTCAGCTTAACTTCAACATTCGGACATACATATCCTCAATTTGAGTGAACTTTTATGGAAGTTCATTTTCAACTCATCTTTTAAAGCTTTTGGATTCTCAGATTTTGTATATAACGTTAACTTTATTCATTAAATCTGTGCAAGTAATATTATCTCTTCTCGTCTTATCTCTTGTCACATCTAAGACCTTGGACGAACAAATCAACAAGACTACTGTACAAACATCCCGAAGGCATTCAGGAACTGCCCAAAGGGTGCTTGTCAAACCACATGATCCACATATTGAATCCTCATCCTACTAGAGTCAAGGCAGTCCCGAGCATTATGTGCATTCACTTCGGTGCACCTAAGGTGCGAGGACCAAATGGTATCCGAAGGTGCGTAAGGTGCATCGCTACAAATACACATATTCATAAGAATCTAAGTTATAGTATATAAATATAAATTATGCATGTTGAAACTTACAAATAACAAACTACAACCATTAATGAACCATGTGGCATAAAGCACAATATAGTTGAGGAATAAAATCTAAACTCTAATAAATATGAAGTCAGAAACATACATGTATACTGGAACTTGGATACATCATGGACTATAGCCTATAGCATATAAATATCAGAAATGATTTTGTGACCTATACATTGTCCAGTGTCTAGTGTCAAAAAGTGTGTATCCAAAAAGTAACATGATACATTGATGATCCTACATCTGACATCAAGGATCGTACATGGTAAGATAAATGTCTTTCAAAAAGTCTCAGCCATGTGTAATGTCAAATATGTGATATGTCAAATACATCATAATGGGCGTGATTCATGAGTCTATATCTACTCTAGATCATCTATGCCAAAGGACTCCTCTGATGATGAAAGAGAAATATTGTCTTTGGGAATGGCATTCCCTTCATCATCATACTCTGGTTCTAGAGTAGGAACCATCTCTGTGAACTCATGATCCTCTAGTGCATCCTCGACAATGTCCTCGAGTTGTGCTTCGGACACAATGGGTTGGCTCTCTACGTAGAGGATGCATCTTGCATCTCCTAGTATAAATTGATGCCATAATCTTAGATGGATCCTGCTCCTCATGCAGATCTATATGACGTCTAGCAGTAGCACATGACCGTGCTCTTTTAACCATCCTTTCGATGCTGTCAAGCTCTCCATGAAGCATCCCGTAAATCTCATCCTCCTCATCATGAATGGATGCTTCTATGCTTTCATCTAATTTGAAAGCACTGTCAAAATCAATAGGTTTATTCTAAAAAAACAATAAATTTTAAAAATATTATAATTTACCACATTAAAATAAGTTAGCAAATATTTACACAAATTATAATTATCAATATTATTACCTCATTTAAACCTTTAAAAGATAGTAATATTCGTAATAGTCATTAATTGGCCTTACAAAAGATCCCACGATGCAAGTGCTCCACACTCAAACAATTGTGGAGCTTTGTGTGCACTAAGGAGAATGCACTCCCATTCCGCTCACATGGACTAGACGAGCAATTCTACAATTATCATAGATCATTAAACATAATTATCCATGAACATTGGATTATAATTGTGTAACAAATCACAAATGATAGATCAAATTTCAATATATGGTATACTTGTGATTAAGATTTTGAGCTTGTATGGTACAAAGGTCAGATGACCATAACCAAAATGATTCCACCACTCAAGAGATCGAGATGTAACTTCTCGCCTCAATGAGATGGATCTAACATAGACAATACGAGCGTTGCTCATATAGACTGAAAACTCACTATCAAATGCCACCTGCTCATATGGACTCATAATGAGCTCCATATGTATAAGTCCTTCATATCTCGCATGTGTGATTGTAACCATAGTTGTTACTGACGTTTTTCTCACTTCTCACTTCTGATGTTTAGCTAACGTCTGACAGGTACAGTAAAAGATTTCTGACGTTTCCCCACATGACCCTTTTTTATATATAAAAACTACCTTTGTATACACGTGACATTACATATTTCAACAAAATAAAACATATATTCAACATCTAAAGAGAGCAAAAAACATTATAATGAACTGGCATCTACGGATATCAAAGAAAATCATTAAAAAGACTCACATTTAGATTCATTAATGTTGTGATTGCATCTTAATGAGAGGAAAATTCAAATACATGACTGTTGTTGTGTCTCAAATATATCATTAAAAGATATTATAACTAATGATATATTGTTATATGATATATCATATATCATTTATGTTGGAAATCCCTTGAATGATGTGTGTGACTCTCCTCCCATCCATATATACCCTCTTGTACTCTAAAAATAGCAATGATGTACTCTAAGAATAGCAATGATCTGGAATAGTCTAATGTGAACATGTGGCCATAATGCAACACTTATTCCCATTACTACCAAAGCATTTCCTATTACTACCAAAGTACCTTAGGGTATCCCCTGAGCTTGGGACCTTGGCTAGCTGGCCCTTGTCCCTCACACACATGGATCGATCCCTATGGATCAATGTGAACTGATCCCTGTGGACCAATGATCCCTGTGGATCAATGTCTAACACTCCCTCCCCCTTCTAAAGATCATTGTCCTCATATCAATGAGAGAAGGTACTTGTGAACCAAAGCTTCTGATTCCCAAGTAGAGTCAGTAAGTGGTAATCCTCTCCAAGCTACTAGATATTCTTGAATGATACGATTCCTCAATCGTTTGTCTCCTATCTAATATCCTGTCTGGAGAGTGATCTTTGATATCACTTTCTTCGGAAGAAACAATACCTTCTATTAGATTATCCTCCCTAAAAACCTGAATGAAACACTGGATGAACTCTGAAATCTGGAGAAAGCTCTAATCGGTATGCAACTTCACTTAGCTTTTAACTATCTTCCAATATCCATAAAACCTTGGTGATAGCTTACTACACTTCCCTGTGGAGAGGGAAGTAGATCTAGCCGGTACCTGAAGAAAGACTCTATCTCCCTCCTCAAAGGATCTAGGAGATCTCTTCCTATCAACATAATCTTTAGCCCTATCACCTACTTGTTGCATCTTGGCTTTAGCTATTTCTAAATTTGCTGGGACATTCGCTAAGAACTCCGAAGCACTAGGACATCTCTTTGGCATGCCTATGGTGCTCTAAACATTGGGATTCATGCCATAGTTCAAAATCAACTAGTAGCGAATAACTATCCCAATATGTTTGTCTCTCAGACACATATGCCCTCAACATGTCCTCGAAAATCTGGTTGACCCTCTCGATCTGACCATCTATCTGAGGATGATCACCACTTCTCATCTTTAATAACACCTTCAGTTTGTCAAATACAAACTTCCAAAAGTGTCCTATAAATCTGACATCCCTATCTAAAACTATGGATGTCGATAACCCATGCAATTTGAAGACATGCTGGATAAACAACTCCGCTACGTGTGGATCAAATGAACTGATCCCTGTGGATCAACTGGACTGATCCCTGTGGACCAATGATCCTTGTGTGGAGTTTCTATCGTGTTCCGCGTGGGTATGAACTGATCCCTATGGACCAAAGTCATGATCCCTATGGATCATCAATCTGTCTACCACAACTAGGATAGTATCCTACTTCCTTTTGGGTCCGCGGTAACCCGACTATGAAGTCCATGGATACATTGTCCCAAATGTGATTTGGAAACTATAAAGGATACAAAAGACTTGGATTCTTCATCCTTTCTGCACACATAAAGCTTGTGAAACATAAGTGTGGACATCTCTAGCTATCCAGGCCACCAAAATGTTCTTCTAACAAGCTATATTGTCTTGTCAACACTTGGATATCCTACACAAGGCACATCATGGTTATCATGCATGACTTTTCTTCTCAAATCCTGGGAATCTGGTACGCAAACCTTTTCTTTCCGTATAACTATTCCATTCTCATGTGAGAAACTCGAATACGGAATGGACTTGTTCGTTCTGCTAGGGGAAGAAACAGCTGAAACTGTCCCGTCTCCTATAATAGAGTCATCACTGATGGCTCGAACAAATGTGGATCTTTCACCTGTGCTTCCTTTATCTCTTGAAGCAATGAGCTTTCTAGAACTGTAAAGCTCATTTGATACATTATCCGTGATAATGGATCATCAACTATATTCACTTTGCTCTTCTATACAGGATTTCCATGTGAAACTCCTGTATGAGCTCAGCCCAACGAGCCTGACTGCCTCGAAGATCTGGCTGACTACACAAAATACTCAAGCGTATGGTGATCTGCGTATACCTTAAAGTCTGCACCATCAAGATAGAGTCTCTAGACTTTAAGTGAATACACCACTATATACAACTCATGTTCGTGCATTGGCCAGTTGCGCTATGCACTGGTCAATTTCTTACTCTCAAAAACTATTGTCCTTCCATCTTGGCTCTAAATTGTCCCTATGGCTATGCCACAAGCATCTATCTCTAACTCAAATGGTTTCTATGAATCCACCACTTTGAGTATAGGAGCCTCTGAAACAACTTGTTTCAGAGTATCAAAACTATCTTGCTACTCTTGCTTCCATGCAAAGAAACCTTGCCTGGAAGCAAGTTCGTCATAGGCACTGCTACTGACAAATAAAAAGAGATGAATTTCGGATCAAAATCGGAACATCCTAGAAAGGATTATAACTACCCCTCATCTTGAGAAGTAGATCAAAATAACATAATTAAAACCTTCTTGAGGATCTGCACCCCATCGACTGATACTCTATCCTCGCAAGAAAGAACTGACCCTTTTCTAGATTAATTGAGCATTATCATGATCTCTTATTCTAATCTGATGGTAGCCGCTTGTAAAATCTCTTTTACTAAATACAATGGCTCCACCTAGAGCATCTAAAAGATCATCAATCCTAGGTATAGGATATCTGTGTCTGATAGCAATCATATTGAGTGCTCGATAGTCGATGCTCATCCTATAAGATCCATCTTTCTTCTTCACTAGAAGAACTGGTGCTGCAAAGGGTGAGTACTTGGGTCTAATCAGCCCTTTTCAGTAATGCTTTCAAGGACAACTCTTGGAATTCTGCTCTCACTTTTGGTAAAAGTGCTAAAGCATTCCAACTAGAATCTCCATAACTACATGAATTCATCATACTACATGATGAATGCACAAAGTAAAGAAAATAAATAAACTGACAATCAATTTTAAGCAACTTGATAGCTTTTACTAATCGTGTCTCTTGGAGATATGATTCTCCACGAATCAGTAATCGCCTCCCCTCATGCTCAAACTTGATCATTTTACTTGGTCACTATTTATTATGTAAATATAAATAGAGACATCAAACTTGCTTCTCAACTTGTCTTCCATTTGGAACTCACTTTCTTACTTATAGACCTTGCATTATTGTATAATCACTCCCTATTGGAGATAACCTTACCTTGTCTAATAAATGCAAACCATCCTGTATATATAACCTTGTCTCACTCCCTGCTAGGGACTTACTCCCTGCTAGGGACTTAGACTATAGCCTTACCTCGTTTACTCATTGCAAACTTGGTCAATCTGTATATCTTGGCCACGCTTGAATATCTAACCCAAAGACTCGCCTTGCTTGTTCGCGACAAACCTTGCCTTTCTGTGTATCTTGGCCATTCGAGAGTTCTTGGCCTACAAACTTGCCTTGCTTGCTTAATAAAGTGAGTCTATCTAGGATCGTTGTCCTTCACTCTAGGTAAATAGATAGATGGAACTACCCGATCTACCCATATTAAACTGTTAGAGAATCAAGATATGATTCCTTTTATAGAACTAATAACTGTAAAGTCTATGTCTCAAACTCCAGATCTAGGAAGTTCTTACATGACTTTTCTTTTACTATATATACCAGAATGAATCCAGGTAAACCCCAAATTCACCCTCAAAGGAAAGTGCAACTACAAGCTCATGGTAGTCAACCACAAGACTATATAGCGTATCAGCTCCACTATGCACAGTATCGACTCAATACTATGACATCCCCACTAACGTCCTCAGTGCCCAATAGTGGGTATAGAGCTCAGAATGAATGCATGCTCACACACACACCCCACAACACACACACACACCACGAGCATGAACTCACAAGAAGCTCTGCGAACTGAGTTTCTATCACTTCCGAAAGTGATGGGCAAACTCAGCCATAATGAAGCCTAGCACCAAATGCAAACAAAACATAGGAAAAATTATAGAAAAAGCATAGTTGATAGGGTATACACACCTAACAACTGGTCGCAACTCGGACGAAGAATCCACAAGTGAAAACTACATGTCCGCTAATACGACAATCATATATACCAGAATGAATCCAGGTAAACCCCAAATTCACCCTCAAAGGAAAGTGCAACTACAAGCTCATGGTAGTCAACCACAAGACTATATAGCGTATCAGCTCCAATATGCACAGTATCGACTCAATACTATGACATCCCCACTAACGTCCTCAGTGCCCAATAGTGGGTATAGAGCTCGGAATGAATGCATGCTCACACACACACCCCACAACACACACACACCACGAGCATGAACTCACAAGAAGCTCTGCGAACTGAGTTTCTATCACTTCCGAAAGTGATGGGCAAACTCAGCCATAATGAAGCCTAGCACCAAATGCAAACAAAACATAGGAAAAATTACAGAAAAAGCATAGTTGATAGGGTATACACACCTAACAAACAACTGGTCGCAACTCGGACGAAGAATCCACAAGTGAAAACTACATGTCCGCTAATACGACAATCATATATACCAGAATGAATCCAGGTAAACCCCAAATTCACCCTCAAAGGAAAGTGCAACTACAAGCTCATGGTAGTCAACCACAAGACTATATAGCGTATCAGCTCCACTATGCACAGTATCGACTCAATACTATGACATCCCCACTAACGTCCTCAGTGCCCAATAGTGGGTATAGAGCTCAGAATGAATGCATGCTCACACACACACCCCACAACACACACACACCACGAGCATGAACTCACAAGAAGCTCTGCGAACTGAGTTTCTATCACTTCCGAAAGTGATGGGCAAACTCAGCCATAATGAAGCCTAGCACCAAATGCAAACAAAACATAGGAAAAATTACAGAAAAAGCATAGTTGATAGGGTATACACACCTAACAAACAACTGGTCGCAACTCGGACGAAGAATCCACAAGTGAAAACTACATGTCCGCTAATACGACAATCATATATACCATAATGAATCCAGGTAAACCCCAAATTCACCCTCAAAGGAAAGTGCAACTACAAGCTCATGGTAGTCAACCACAAGACTATATAGCGTATCAGCTCCACTATGCACAGTATCGACTCAATACTATGACATCCCCACTAACGTCCTCAGTGCCCAATAGTGGGTATAGAGCTCAGAATGAATGCATGCTCACACACACACCCCACAACACACACACACCACGAGCATGAACTCACAAGAAGCTCTGCGAACTGAGTTTCTATCACTTCTGAAACTGATGGGCAAACTCAGCCATAATGAAGCCTAGCACCAAATGCAAACAAAACATAGGAAAAATTTACTATTTCTATCTATGGCATCCTAACAAACTTGATGTGTCCTTTTAATTCCACAAATCGAAAGTCTATACTTCTTGTGAAATAAATTTCTTTGTTCTATACACATAGAAATATGCACTAGAACTCATAACTATACAAGTATAGGAACTACTTATGAGCTAGATACTCGATTTATAAGCCTCCTAAACTTATAGGTGTTCAAAGTTCTCTTCTAAGGTGTCAAACTACCTTGAGACCTCTTAGCTCTAAGTTTTTAACTCACGAGACCTTGGAAAAACTATTCCTTGTCTCACTTTTTCCTTTCTATAAAAGGGCAATTCTATTTACTTGAAAATTCTCATCTCTTTCTAAATATATTGCTTTAAATATTTTCCTTTTAAATCTTGACTTTATTTCTTTGGATCATAATGCGAATTGCATTCTTTCTTGATCATGAAATCTTTGAGGATTAACTATCCTCTATTCTACGTTCTAACTAGATATCCTAGAATTCTAATTTGTGAACTACTAAGTTCCTCATTCTAATGACCATGGCAACACTTGCTCTTGTCTTAAAACTTCCCTTGGTCTTATACTTGAATTAATTTCTCCAATCAATGATCTCTACTAGATATCCAAGGTCTTATACGATTCTTTGATCAGAATGCTAATAATCATTCATCTTGATCATTATCTAGTTTGAATATTCTATGTATATTCAAAACAAGTAAGTGGCAACCGAAAAGAAACAATTACAAGCCTTTACTCAATGAAACATGAAGAATTAAGAAACCTTTAGTATGCGCTATATGCTTGTATGCATATGCATACTAATTTTCTAAAAATTTTGGTAGTATAACGACGTAATTTTGAAAATTGAAAATAATTACAACAAGCTGTTTTCGTGATAATGGTGCCGACAGGCACAATCTATTTACAAATAGATCGAAAGGGGATACACACCTTGACAAATTTATTTTTCTCCTCGCAAACCTGCAAGAAAAATACTTACCTTTCCTTGCAAGAAGAATGCATGCACCACACAATACGAACTCGTGTCTAAACTACAGGTATGGTCTAGCTGCTATGCAAACTGCGTGTTCTATATGCAATTTAATGCAAAAAGAGAGCAATAATGCATATAAATTGACAAGAGAGTTATCTCGAGGTTCAAAAAGTAATTTGCAGGTGTGTGTGGGT
Source organism: Ceratopteris richardii (assembly GCA_020310875.1). Taxonomy (NCBI): domain Eukaryota; kingdom Viridiplantae; phylum Streptophyta; class Polypodiopsida; order Polypodiales; family Pteridaceae; genus Ceratopteris; species Ceratopteris richardii. The sequence goes on from MU260643.1 coordinate 22,795, forward strand.
GTTGAAGATGGTCCATCCTTCATCGAAGTAGCATGCCAATACTCCTCCAAAAGCCAATGCTTCAAAACAAAGCTTGAAAGAGAATTGTTGAAGTATGAATGGCAAATTCAAAACTCTGAAGATGATACGGACTGAATCCACAGTATGGCTTGCAGCCACTCTATGGAAACATCTCTGAAAGGGCTTTCCACATCAAAAAAAAAACTCTGAGTTTGGAGGTCATATGCCCAAGTTAAGGCCAAAAGAGTGGAGATAAGTGAATAAACTTGGCCAATTTAGAAAGCTCTCAACGATGGCAAATTCGAAATTGATCTTGTCCTCAGCCCAACGGCGCGCGTGTCTTTATATCCCACATGTCATGAAAAACACAAAGCAGCTATATATTGAATCCGACTTGCGCCTCTCTTCAGCTCAGAAAAGAAAACATCAATAGAACGCTCTTCGAGTATTGCTGCTGAAATCATCGCAGGCTGCCTCTTTAGAGGCGTGCAATCATCGCCTTCAGGCTGAGGCAGCGCCCAAAAGTCTCTTATCCCATACGCTACCTCCACGACATTCTTTTCAATATAAAAAATAAAGAGAAATCCTTTGGTTCCTCTCATAGGAAGACTGCACTTTTACGCGGCCAAGTTCTGAAACACCGGGAGCACGTACGCTCTGAGGCACATATGATTGTGTGGACTAGCCCAGCAGGGCGGGGTCTTATGGCTCCATGAAACTTTCCATCTCTGCTCCAATTGGCTGACGGCCGAAACGCTCCAAACGCATAAACGTCCACGAAGATGCAAAACGGCGGGAAAACTACGAGAGCGTGCGCGAAAAAAAAACCACGGATCTATATGATGCTTTGATACCAAGTGTTGGAAATCGCTTGAATGTCTATATGATGCTTTGATACCAAGTGTTGGAAATCGCTTGAATGATGTGTGTGACTCTCCTCCCATCCATATATACCCTCTTGTACTCTAAAAATAGCAATGATGTACTCTAAGAATAGCAATGCTCTGGATAGTCTAGCGTGAACATGTGGCCATCATGCAACACTTATTCCCATTACTACCAAAGCATTTCCCATTACTACCAAAGTACCTTAGGGTATCCCCCAAGCTTGGGACCTTGGCTAGCTGGCCCTTGTCCCTCACACACATGGATTGATCCCTATGGATCAATGTGAACTGATCCATGTAGACCAATGATCCCTGTGGATCAATGTCTGACAATTTAACATTATATGATTATGATTTAGAATATAGATCATGATTCATATTTTGTATATGCATCAGACGTCATATCAATCATACATATATTAATTATAAAATCATATCAAGGCATAGTTAGCTGCACCACCCATGGTAGTAGATGCACTATTCCATACTATCTGCTTTATTAAGAGGATGAGGGAGCTCCCTACAGAAAAATTCACACACAGAGCTTTTGAGGCATCTATACAAATATCGGAGTCACGATATGAGAGAGCTTGGTACACTTAGGTTAGAGTCTGGTTTGATAGTCATGGACTTGATATGGACAGATTGCCTCCTTTTCAGTATGACCTTGACTCACGTCACCTCCACCTCTCCCATGCTGAGAGGAATGTTGTGCTCAAACAGGATCTCTCGAAGCTCTACATTAGTCAAACATGGCACACACCTCAAATGGATCGAAACTATCGCACTACCCAAACCAATTCTTAGACATACTAGCAGACGGTTTCATCCACCGACCACACTACATGGATAGTTACATGCCTCATAGCTGATAGCTCAAGGGTAGCGGTTGGCCAGTTGAGATCTCATCACCCCGACTAGAGATTGAGATGGGCAAAGCCGCAAACATTCCCAGAGAGGAGCGGATATGCAGGGTATGGAGAGTAGAGATGGAGGATGAGGAGCACTTTGTATGCAAATGTAGGGCATATGATGACATCAGAGGCAGATACGAGACTCTGTTTACAGGGCAATCCACCCTCCGGGCGATTCTTACTAGGAAATACAGAGTCACAGAGATTCCCTACTCAAGCCTACAACAACAACCAAGACACGAGGGAGACAGAGTAAGCTCAATGACTTCTTTGTTCCATGACCTGGAGCAGCCCTCCCCCACTCAGCTCACACACCGAGAGGGATGACTCCAGCAGGCTCAGATGTCACGAGCTAGGAGAGGACCCCGTGCTATAGGATATCCGATTCCGAGACTTCACCAACACCAGATTGTGGAGATCCAGGCTCATGACCATCGTGACATGGAGGAGAAACGATCGGAGATGATAGCGGATCCTGCTGCAGCCATCAGGGCGGCCCTGATTCTACCTGCACCTATGTCCACATCTTACACCTGCCCACTAGTATAGGATGGAGCTATTTAGTCGTTCTAGATGCATTCTCATGCTTGTTGTACTACCCTCTTGCATATAGACTATCATAGATATCGCACTCCATACACCCCTCACTTTCATGGGTATCTCCTAATGAATTCTACGGAGAACTATATCAGCTTTACCCGTTTTTCCAGCACTTTTATCTTTTCCGATCGACAAAAGATACACCCATGTACATCGATTTGTCTCATAAGCCGAGTACGGTCTCCTAATAGACGTAAAATCTCTCTCTCTCTCTCTCTCTCTCTCTCTCTCTCTCTCTCTCTCTCTCTCTCTCTCTCTCTCTCTCTCTCTCTCTCTCTCTCTCTCTCTCTCTCTCTCTCTCTCTCTCTCTCTCTCTCTCTCTCTCTCTCCTCTCTCTCTCTCTCTCTCTCTCTCTCTCTCTCTCTCTCTCTCTCTCTCTCTCTCTCTCTCTCTCTCTCTCTCTCTCTCTCTCTCTCTGACTCGTCTGACGTGCTGACGCATCTGACGCGCTGAGACATCTGACACTGGTCTGACGCTGCTGGTCTGGCGCTGGTCTGATGCTGCTGGTCTGGCGCTGGTCTGGCGCTGGTCTGACGCGCTGGTCTGACAATTCTGACGCGCTGGTCTGACGTTTCTGACGTGCAGATCTGACGCCCCTGACACACTGATCTGACTCCTCTGACGTACAGATCGGAGGCCTCTGACGTGTTCTGACATGGCTGACGTACAGCAGCTCTGACGTACAGCAGCTCTGACACCTCTGAAGTGAAACCCTAGCTTGACACCTCCGTACCTGTGCAAAATGGCCACGAAACAAACACTTTATCTGAGTTAAAAAGCACACATAAACAGAAGAGGAGAATGGCACGGTTAGAGAAAAAAGAAGTGGAAGAGATGATCAGCAAAGCTATCAAAGATGTAAAAAAGGAGGCAGACAAAGCACTAAATCAAGAAATGAGAAGAGCTTTTGAGAAGTTTAAAGCTTTTGAAGATCAAATCAAAGACATGAAAGAGGAGAGAGACGAATTGAAGGCTGAAATCCACCGCCTTCAAGAAGAGATTGTTCACATGAAGATCTCTAAGGTTAAAGAGGAAGGAGAGATCTCTGAAGTGGAAGAACTCAAGGAAGAGCTCAAAAAGGAAATCAGATCAGAAGTGGAGTCCACTCGAGAGACATGGGTAGAAGTTGTTCACAAGAGGATCAAGAAAGAAGTCAGTGAAGAGGCACGGAAAGAAGAGCTCTCTAGAGTCCAGGACACACTCGAGGAAGAAAAACTTCGACACACACGCCGATTGCATGTACGGATTACAGGGCTCTCAGAAGGCACATCACCGGATGCAGATGCCACTGACATCTGCCGACGCTTGGGGTACGAGAGCATGCCTTTCACAGAGGCATGGAGGGTTGGTAAAGACACGTCCCGACCACGAGCACTCATCCTTCGTATGAGCTCTGAGGATACACGTATCGCCTTCTTCCGACGACGACCAGTACTACGCGGACTACCTGGAGGAGCTTTATATATGGACGAGGATCTCACGAGAATGCAGATAGAGCACCGTCGGACATGTATGCCACATATTCTTCAAGCCCGACGAGAGGGAAAGAAGGCCTTCTACCGGGACGGTAAAGTCTTCATTGACGGACGCCCTATCAAATAGGGATACGTGGCCTATGAGGCAACACCATATCAGGAGTCACCACTCAGAGGAGCAGTCTGGAACTGCAATGGAGCACTTTGGACACGGCCAGACCGATTGGAAGAGATCCTAGACACTCATGACTTTGCTTGCATCACAGAGACCCACGAGAGCCCAGAGAGAGGTCTACCTCGTATTGCAGGTTTTCATTGGGAATCTGCATTTAGGACCACCACGAGACAGAGTACAGTGCGAGGGTCGGGAGGGGTGGCCATCGTATTTAGACAGGAGATACAGAGCCGGATCCATATTATAGGGAGAGATGAGGAGGCACGATTCATGTGGGTCCGCATGGAGATAGCACAGGGGAGTTGGATTTACATTGCTATATGCTACTTCCCTCCAGGCGGATCTCGATACGCAGGACAGGATCTTGGGGGACCGATCCGAGACAGAGACTCACCATACATAGCACTTTCAGATGACATACTACATTATAGCACACTAGGTGAAGTCTTCCTTATGGGGGACTTCAATGGACGCACTCAGTCACATCAGTGCGATGCATACGATATGGATCACCCACATCTCATGAGGACCAGAGACCCAGAGGAGATGAGTACAAGTAGAGTATCGACAGATATGGGTCAGGATACCACAGGGTATGGCAGACATCTGCTTGAGCTAGGCAGCCGCCATCAGCTCGTTATATATAACGGGATGCATCGCTGGCCAGGTTCGGGCAGACTTACTTGCTTCCCTCACGGGGGAGGTGAGAGCACGGTTGACTACATTTTGGGTACCACATCTGGAGCTTCACTCATCACCTCACTTACTATTGGACCACGCCCACTTGGTGCTGACCATACATTTATCACATTCACACTCTCATCTCCTATTCCATTAGACCCTCCCTCACCCACTGAAACACACATCACGATACACTTCACACATGAGCTCTCACACGTTTATGCACACCATTTACACACCCGCCTACTCTCCCTCGATCCACTCTCACCCTTGGACACACTTACATCACAGTTCACCACCATCCTACACGACTCAGCTCTCTGCAGTTTCCCACACCGCACACATATAAACCCTCCACGCAGAGGTTCCATGCCTCAGAACCGCTGGTATGATGAAGATTGTCGCGAGCTACGGAAGCACCTACGCATTTTAGAGCATAGAGGGGATATTACACACACACAGGCACAGCGTCGCATGCAGAGCCTTACTCGCCGCAAACGGCGTGATTGGGAAGAGAGACAGTACTGGGATATTTATCATTTACTCATGAGTCGAGACAGTGCAGTGGCATGGCGACATTTGAGAGAGAGGAGACAGCAGACACCCATCCGAGACCCGAGCACTTGGCATAGCTATGCACAGAGCCTATACGAGATCCCAGACCAGCCCCCCATTCCTAGACCACATAGCTCACGTCCTACTACATCTGACTTCTTCACACCCACTATGGTGGGACGCACCATTGCCCGTCTACAGCATGGCAGGGCCCATGACCTTTTCGGTTTACAGGCTGAGCACCTCATCTACGGAGGCACGACCCTTGCACCGCTCATTGCCCACCTCTTCAACCGTGCACTGGTTGAAGGGTTCCCAGACTCATGGACTGAGCACACCATAGTGCCCATTCATAAGTCAGGAGATACTATGGATCCAGCTACATACCGGACGATCATGATTGGCCCTATATTGGCCAAGTTATATGGGGCGGTACTCGAGACAGAGTTGAGTACTCTCGCTGAGAGGAAGGGTATCAGGGCTCCAGGACAGGCAGGCTTCAGGCGAGATTACTCTACCATTGACCACATCTTCACTCTGAGATGCCTGATTGACCAGGCAAGGGTGAGGAAGAGGAGATTATATTGCTGCTTTGTGGACTTCCGCAAAGCATTTGACACCGTTCCCAGGGGACGACTCTTCAGACGACTACTTGATATCGGAGCCCCAGAGGAGATGATATGGGGGATCTATGCCTTATACGAGAGAGTATCTGGCAGAGTCAGATGTCCGGGGGGCTTATCTCATCCACTTGCTAGCACTATCGGGGTGAAGCAAGGATGCCCTCTTTCACCCACCCTCTTTGGTCTCTACATTGATGAGATAGTAGACTACATACAGCAGCAGGGGGGTGATGGCATTGAGGTACGCGGGTCCACTGTCCATATTCTTTTATATGCTGATGATATTGTACTGGTTTCAGAGTCTGCAGAAGGTCTACAGCATCATCTACATGGCCTAGATGACTTTTGCACACACAGAGGGTTATCTGTGAACCTTGGTAAAACCAAGGTCATGATCTTTCATACATCAGCACAGGTACGCAGACATAGTTTGTTCACGGCAGCGGGTGGACCCATTGAGGTGGTCGGATCATATGTTTACTTGGGAGTGACATTTACAGCAGCATCAGGGGTCTTCTCTATGTCTCAGGCAGCCCGTGACCGCATCACACGTGGATATGCAGCACTTGCCTTGATGGAGAGACAGTGCCACCAGGCATATTTTCAGGAGCCCCGCACAAAAGGGTGGCTCTTCGACACTTTGGTTACACCAGCGCTCATGTATGGGGCAGCCATATGGGGACCAGGATTAGCCACATCAGTATGGACAGCATTAGAGAGGCCACAGATCCTCATGATTTCCAGACTTATCCGGAGCAAGCCTTCAGTACCACATGATATCATTAGGGCAGAGCTTGCTGCACCACCGATGCTAGTTGAGGCACTATTCCAGACAGTATGCCTATTACACAGACTCCAGAGCATGGATACAGAGCGCATTGCTTATCGGGCTTTACAGGCATCACGGGACATGGCATTAGCAGGCGACACCTCCTCATGGTATGCGCAGACACGAGACTGGCTGGCCCACCACGGCTTTGACATAGACAGGCTACCACCACTACAGTACGACTCACATGCACCCACCTACTCTCTCTCTCATCAGGAGAGGAATAGGATCATTCGTCAGGAGATATGGCATACATACATACAGAGGACATGGCTGAGCCCTAGGGATACATTGCCACCGAAAATGCTCTATTACCGTGAGCATTTTCTACATATATCGGACGAGGGCTTCATCGAGATTCCGAGATACATGCAGACATATCTACCCCACCAGCTCCGAGTCGTCATTGGGCAGCTCCGGGTTTCATCACATCAGCTCGAGATTGAGAGGGGTCGATCCAGGGGAGTCCACCGTGAGGAGAGGCGGTGCCCAGTATGCGAGACAGAGGTAGAGAGTGAGGAGCATTTTGTTATCAGATGCCCAGCATATGTAGACCTACGAGCACATTTCCAGATAGAGGAGACACTCCAGTTATGCATGAGTATGGGAGACCAGCGACGCTTGGGACGCTTCCTCGCAGCAGCATACGAGAGGCGAGATCGGTCACTCCAGCCCACACATCAGCCACGGGTGAGTATGCAGCAGACCATTACCGAGTTTTTTCAGCGAGCTGAGCTACATCAGAGAGGTCCATCTATAGGGCTCACGCTCCACCAGGCAGCAGCACAGAGAGCACGGCGCCGACCACGCAGGGGCACATATCATCGACCACGACTATATCAGGAGGATATCTCATGCATCAGGACAGCCTACGACCACATGATGGAGCATAGGCGCACCACCACTCCATGGGTTGTCTTCCTTCAAGAGGCACTCAGACCACCCCCGATGTACCACATACTACACCCACCTCCACCCATTCACCGGTAGCTAGGGTGTTTTACTCACACTTTTACTCACATGTCCCCCATGTATTAGGTGGCCACTATCTGCGGAGTCAGAGCCACATCTCCCCATCCTTTTCCAGCTTTATATATATCTTTCTGTCGCGATATACCTTTTATTTCATTTCATCATCTACACAGGGTTACTACACTTGTACATGGTTTTTGTCTCATAGGCCAAGTTTGGCCTCCAGAAGACGTTAATATGACTTTCTTTCTTTCTTTCTTTCTCTCTCTCTCTCTCTCTCTCTCTCTCTCTCTCTCTCTCTCTCTCTCTCTCTCTCTCTCTCTCTCTCTCTCTCTCTCTCTACCAAGAGTACACGAGGCTCATAGAGAAGGGAAGGAGGCTTCATACAGAGATGGCCGTATCATCATTGATGGCAAAGCCATGCTATAGGGATTCACGGCATGTGAGACGGTTGAGGAGATCCATCTTGCAGTGTGGAACTCGAATGGTGATTTATGGACACATCCAAAGAGGCTCAAGGAGTTGAGCAAAGATAGAGATATTATTTTGATGATAAAGACACATGAGAGCCGCAATAGGAGCCTACCTAAGGTGCATGGCTTCCAATGGGAGTCTACATATAGAGATTCTACATGTCACCACACTACGAGCAGGTTAGGGTGAGTGGCGAATACTCTTCATAGATGGATTTCATAGCAAGATACAGATCATCGCACACGACTCACAAGGAAGATACCTTTGGATCCAATTATAGCTTTGAGAGGAGAGGACCATCTACATTGCATTAGGACCATCTACATTGCATTATGCTGCTTTGCACCCCCTTGCTCCTGATTCTCCATCATGGATCAAGAGGAGCGCTCACCTTATACTTGTCTATCAAAGGAGATCATGGAGTTCTCTACTCTAGGGGAAGTCTTCTTCATGGGAGAATTAAACGCCAGGACGGGCAACATTCAGTGCGAGGCTTTTGACCCCCAGGGATCCAGTCATATTACCCACTCTAGGGGAGGGATCTATGGCACGAATTTCAGTTGACTCCACACACACACTCTACGGTACCCACCTACTTAGACTCGGGTCCAAACATCACCTCATTATTTATAACGGGATGAGACAATGGCCTATGTCAGGGAGATTGACATGCATACCACACTTTGTTACAGATGGAGGAGGGAATATCATAGATTATATCATGGGACCCAGGGAGGCCACCCACATACTCAGTTCCTTCACCATCCCACCTATACCCATTGGAGCAAATCACGCATACCTTGCACTATCTCTCAAGGGAGACATCCACACATACACATACACACGAGCTTGCTCACATAAATTCAACCCGAGTTGAGGAAAGCCTTCTTTCATTTCATCTTGACACCCCACTACCTATACTTACCTCACATATAGCATCCATCCTTCAAACATCCGCCATCGGTTCATTCCTGCACACCACCCATTCTAGTCACACAACTCCCCCTAGGACCATGCCACAGAATCCCTAGTATGATGATGAATGCAGGAGTCTCTATCATTGACTACGAGCTCAGAGAGCATTGGGAGAGATCACAGAGAGGGAGGCTAGAAGACATATGAAGACCTTCACACGCCAAAAGAGACAGGCCTTCAAGGAAGCACAGGAGGTTGAGCTATACCACTTACTAGTGAGCATAGATTGCATTGCTTCATGGCGCACTCTACGAGAGCCAAAACTGACCACACCTATTGGAGATCCACAAATTTGGCACGAGTATGCTGAGAGATTATATCAGATACATGAACAGCCTCCCATTCCCGAGTCACCTCGACCACGCCCTACTCATTCCTCTTTCTTCATAGCAAAGATGATCTGAAGGGCCATTGAGCAGCTGTAGCATGGGCATTCGACTAACCACACTAGATTGCAGAGTGAGCACCTCCCATATATTGCCTCCACTATAGCTCCATTGATTGCACATGGCTTCAATCGGCTATAGGGGAGGGCTTCCCAGAGGAGTGGACGAGGAACACCATTGTACCCATCCACCATTGTACCCATCCACAAAGCTGGAGATACGTTAGATCCCGAGAACTGCAAGACTATCATGATTGGTCACACGATGGCCAAGCTTTATGGGGCAGTTCTCGAGACAGAGCTGAGTTCATATGCAGAGACGAAGAGGCTACGTGCACGTGGTCAGGAAGGTTTCCGATGGGCTTTCGATGGGCTTTCTCCACTATTGAACAAATCTTCATTCTATGTTGCCTCATTGGCGGGGCAAAGGTGTGCAAGAAGAGATTACATTGCTTCTGTGTGGATTTCTGCAAAACCCACGATACTATGCCACGGGAAAAGCTCTTCCGGTGACTATGGAGCTTGGGGCCACCATCCGAGATGACTTGGGCTGAGCCAATGATCGGGAGGGTTTGATGCCCGGAGGGACTATCAGAGACCACTGCTAGCACAGTGGGTGTTAAGCAAGGCTTCCCACTCTCTCCCACTCTATTCGGGCTCTATATTGACGAGATTGAAGACTACATTCTCCGAGTTGTAAGAGAGGGTGAAGACCTCACAGGTACACATGTCCACATTTTATTATATGCCAATGACATTGTATTGATTTCAAAGTCACTAGAAGGACTACAGCACCACATGGTTGCCCTGGATGAGTTTTGTACACAGAGGGGCTTGCCCGTAAACCTTGCCAAGACCAAGGTCATGATCTTCCACACCTCCCCCATGGTGAGGAATGGAGAAAGATTCAAAGCGGGCGGTGGATATATTGAGTTGGTCACTTCCTATGTCTACCTCGGAGTCACACTCGCGAGCTTGGCTAGCCCCTTCAACATCAGACAGGCAGCCACCGATAGACTCACAAGAGGATATGCAGCTTTAGCCACGCTAGCTATTTGAAACACTAGTCAGGCAAGCTATGATGTACGTTGCTACAGTTTGGGCCCCATGCCTCATAGCCACCCAATGGAGTGCGATCGAGAGGCCACAAGTACATATGATCTCGAGACTATTTCGCAGGAAACAGTGAGTACCACATGACATCATCAGGGTGGAACTAGTTGCACTACCCATGGTAGTAGATGCACTATTCTAAACTATCTGCTATATTCACAGGATGAGGGAGCTCCTACAGAAAAACTCTCACACACAGTTTTTGAGGCATCTATACAGATATCAGAGTCAGGATATGAGAGAGCTTGGTACACTCTGGTTAGAGCTTGGTTTGATAGTCATGGACTTGATATGGACAGATTGCCGCCATTTGAGAATGACCTCGGCTTACCTCACATCCACCTCTCCCGTCGTGAGAGGAATGTTGTGCTCACACAGGATCTCCGGAGCTCTACAATAGTGAGACATGGCACACTCCACACATTGGATCGAGACTATCGCACTACCGAGACCAGTTCTTAGACATACTAGTGGACGGTTTCATTCAGCAACCATGCTACATGGATACTTACATGCCTCATAGCTCGAGGGCAGCGACGGGCCAGTTGAGGGTCTCATCACACTGACTAGAGATTGAGATGGGCAGAGCTGCAGACATTCCCAGAGGCGCGGATATGCAAGGTATGCAGAGTAGAGATGGAGGATGAGGAGCACTTTCTATGCAGATGTAGCGCATATGATGACATCAAAGGTAGATTTGAGACTGTTTTTACAGGGCAGCCCACCCTTCGAGAGATCATGGACTCTAGAGACCTGTGACAGCTCGGGCGATTCTTACTAGAGATACAGAGTCACAGAGATTCTCTACTCAAGCCTACTGCAACAGGCCATACAGGAGGGAGACACAGTCAGCTCACTGACTTATTTGTTCCACGATGTCCAACATCCTCCCCCCTCCCCCAAAGCTTACACATCGAGAGGGTTGACACTCTTCAACAGGCTCAAACCTCTCGAGCTAGGCGACGACCCCATGCTATAGGATATCGAACCCCAATACTTCACCGACATCAGATAACAAAGATCCAGGCTCGCAACCATTGCGCCATGGAGGAGAGATGATCCCTGATGATGGCTGATCTCGCTGCAGCCATGAGGGAGGCCCTCACTCCACCTCCACCTATGTACCACATCTTACACCTGCCCACTAGTAGAGGATGGAGCTACTTAGTCGTTCAAATGCATTCTCATGCTTGTACTACCCTTTTGCATATAGACTATCATAGATATAGCACTCCATAGCCCCCCCCCCCCCCCCCCACTTTCATGGATATCTCCACATGCATACTACCGAAACCTATATCAGCTTTACCAATTTCTTTTTCAGCACTTTCATCTTTTCTAATTCACAAAAGATACACCCATGCCTGGTTGGTTCCTGACGCGCCACGAACCATTTTTCCTGACTTAGCTGACCCGTTTTTGACTTCCACGTCAGGAATGGATTCCTGACTTTGCCTTTTTTTTTCCCGGATTTGGATTTTTTTTTTTTTCTGCCTGGAAGCCGTTGCTCTCTGCATTTTTCTCCTCTTTGTTATGTGTGACTGCATACAGCATACATTATAATCATTTGTGATTATGCATATGACATCAATGTGAATCTCACCATCATCAGCTACATCTGACCATCTACTGGATAGTCTACTGAGAGAATGGATATCACAATATTAGTTGTGGCTTGTGACTAGATGAGGCATAAAATATAGGAGTCATGAAGTAGTTTACAAACATAATTCATAAATATAGCAGCATAAAATCACATTAACATATTTAACCTAGCACCAATCAGATCTATCAATCGAACAATTATAAAACAAAATTAGTGAAGTTTCAACCTGAGCTGTAGCTTGTCCAAATATGTTTCTCTATTTATAGGAAACCATTTTGAAAACCAATCCAAAATCTAAGAGATGGCAAACCGAATCTCGAATATGACGGATGCAAGCCAAAATACATATGCAGGTATATACCTCTATGTGTGAACAAATATATTTATGTATACAGTATATGTGTGTGCTGGTGTGTGCATGTGCAGGTATAGTCATGTATGTAACTGTGTATGTAGGTATATGTATATGTTTGTGGGCAGAAATGCATGACTCAATGTGAGTGTGTACTGACGCGTCTGACGCCTCTGATGCGTGCATCTGACGGCTCTGACACCTGCATCTGATGCCTCTGTCGCGTGCATCTGACACCTCTGGCATGCAGATCTGACGCGATCTGAAGTTCGCACCCAGGAGTTGTTTGAAAAAACTGTTCTGCTCGTGAAACATGACTTCGAGGTGTTAGGGTTTTGCCTACAGTGGACACCACTTTCATCTATTAAATATATAAGCAGACAACAACATGGCACGATTGGAAAAACAAGAAGTGAAGGACATGATAGCTAAAGCAATTAGAGAGGCAAAGGAGGAGGCAGACAGAGTACTCAATCAAGAAATGAGGAAGGCCATAGACAGAATCAGAACCCTAGAAGAGCATGTCAAAATTCTTGAAGAAGACAGAGATGAATGGAAAGCTGAGACACATGAGCTTCGAGAAGAAATGATTCAGCTCAAGGTTTCCCAAGTAGAAGGAGAGATCACAAAGCTAGATGACTTAAAAGAGGAAATCAACAATGATTGGAAAATGGATATGCAAGAACACATCAAATCAGAGATGGAAGCGACACAAAATAGTTGGGTGGAAGTAGTAAGTAAACATATTAAAAAGGAGGTCAAGGAAGAAGTGAGGAAGGAAGTCAAGGAAGACGTGAAGAAAGAAGAGCTGACACGGGTTCAGGATACACTCGAGAAGGAGAGACTTCGACACATTCGAAGACTCCACATTCGGATTACGGGCCTACCCGAGGGAGCATCACCGGAGGCGGACGCCACCGACATTTGCCGTCGACTTGGATACGAGAGCATGCCCTTCACAGGCGCATGGCGTGTTGGGAGGGATACATCCCGTTCGCGAGCACTCATCCTTCAGATGAGCTCCGAGGAGACACGGACCGCCTTTTTTAGACGCCGATCAGTACTACGTGGACTACCCGACGGCACCTTTTACATGGATGAGGACCTCACGAGGATGGAGGTAGCACACAGACGTGCTTGCATGCCACAGATACTCAAGGCACGCCGAGAGGGAAGGAAGGCCTTTTACCGTGATGGTAAGGCCTTCATAGACGGACTCCCTATCAAATAGGGCCACGCGGCCTATGAGACATCACTACACCAGGAGGCAACACTCAGAGGTGCAGTGTGGAACTGCAACGAGGCACTCTGGACGCGCCCAGACAGACTCGAGGAGATCTTGGAATCACATGACTTTGCTTTCATCACTGAGACCCATGAGAGCCCTGAGAGAGGCCTACCTCGCATTGCAGGTTTTCATTGGGAATCTGCATTCCGGACCACGACGAGACTGAGTACAGCGCGAGGGTCGGGTGGGGTGGCCATCGTATTTAGACATGAGATACAGAGCCGGATCCATATTATAGGAAGAGATGAGGAGGCACGATATATGTGGGTTCGCATGGAGATAGCACAGGGGAGCTGGATTTACATTGGTATATGCTACTTCTCTCCAGGCGAATCTCGATACGCAGGACAGGATCTTGGGGGACCGATCCGAGACAGAGACTCACCATACACAGCACTTTCAGATGAGATACTACATTTCAGCACACTAGGTGAGGTCTTCCTCATGGGGACTTCAATGGACGCACTCAGTCACATCAGTGCGATGCCTATGACATGGATCATCCACATCTGATGAGAGCCAGAGACCCAGAGGAGATGAGCACCAGTAGAGTATCGGCATATATGGGTCAGGATACCACAGGGTATGGCAGACATCTGCTTGAGCTAGGCAGCCGACATCAGCTCGTTATATATAACGGGATGCATCGTTGGCCAGGTTCGGGCGGACTTACTTGCTTCCCTCACGGGGGAGGCGAGAGCACAGTGGACTACATTTTGGGTACCACCTCTGCATAGTTGGTCAGGTACGATCCGTACGACAGGTACGGTACATAATAGTACGATGCCAAGTACGTACTAATCATGAGGTACGAATCCGTACGATATTAGTACGAAATTTTTTTTTTCCATATTTTCATGTACGTGGGAGTGTACACATATGAAGGGTACTTTTTGCCATGAATATGCATAATATTGTATCTATGCATGAAGATAATTGTTCTCTAACTAGCATAGCTGCAAAACCAATGTATTTTCTTAATAAATTCAAGTCAAAATGGTCAAAATGGAAAAAAAAAAATTTGGTACCTATTGGTACGAATACGCACGAGTACGTACGGTACGAGAGGTACGTACGAATCTACTCGTACTGGTACGAGTACCAACTATGCACCTCTGGAGCTTCACTCATCACCTCACTTACTATTGGACGACGCCAACTTGGTGTTGACCATACATTTATCACATTCACACTCTCATCTCCTATTCCATTAGACCCTCCCTCACCCACTGAGACACATCACAATACACTTCACACACGAGCTCTCACACGTTTATGCACACCATTTACACACCCGCCTACTCTCCCTCGATCCACTCTCACCCTTGGACACACTTACACCACAGTTCACCACCATCCTACACGACTCAGCTCTCTGCAGTTTCCCACACCGCACATATATACACCCTCCACGCACAAGTTCCATGCCTCAGAACCGCAGGTATGATGCAAATTGCCGCGAGCTACGGAAGCACCTACGCATTTTAGAGCATGAGGGGATATTACACACACACAGGCACAACGTCGCATGCAGAGCCTTACTCGCCGCAAACGACGAGATTGGGAGGAGAGACAGTACTGGGATATTTATCATTTACTCATGAGTCGAGATAGTGCAGTGGCATGGCGACATTTGAGAGAGAGGAGACAGAAGACACCCATCCGAGACCCGAGCACTTGGCATAGCTATGCATAGAGCCTATACGAGATCCCAGACCAGCCCCCATTCCTACACCACAGAGCTCACGTCCTGCTACCTCTCACTTCCACACCCACTATGGTGGGACGCGCTATTGCCCGTCTACAGCATGGCAGGGCCCATGACATTTTCGGTTTACAAGTTGAGCACCTCATCTACGGAGGCACGACCCTTGCACCGCTCATTGCCCACCTCTTCAACCGTGCACTGGTTGAAGGGTTCCCTGACTCATGGACTGAGCACACCATAGTGCCCATTCATAAGTCAGGTGATACTATGGATCAAGCTCATAGTTGGTTTGGAACTCGTTCCAAACAACTTTTATGGTTCGGCGCTTTTGGTTCCGCACCAACGTTCCAAACAACGTATGGAACCTCGACTTAAAAGAACAATACCGCGTGGTTTTTTCGATAGTGGCTTGCCTTAGAACTTGGTGAGCTCTCTCTCACAGGCCCACTCCAAAGTCCATTAGTACATACACACTCATATATACATATATACATTCGTGACTCGTTGCATTTTTTAATGCATCTATGATGTCACACAAAACCTATGGTGCTATACTGCACATGTATTAAGTACTATTATGTCATATAAAAGTTAGAACTTAGAGCATAGATGCATGCATACATTCATATGTACACACATGCATACATGCATACACATATCTAGTGCATGCATGCATGACACAATGCACATTGAATGTATACACTTAATATGCATGTATGTACATAAATATATAAATAAATAAGTATATATATATATATATATATATATATATATATATATATATATATATATATATATATATATATATATATATATATATATAATTATTAATTGATTAATAAGGTAACGTTCCATACCGTTCCATATCTTGACGTTTGGTACGGCACCACGTTCCGTACGTGTACCGTACGTGCCGTACCAAACGTTCTGTATCACCTTGATCCAGCTACAGCCACGACCAACCACACCTATTGGAGATCCACAGATTTGGCACGAGTATGCTGAGAGACTATATGAGATACCTGGACAGCCTCCCATCCCCCAACCACCTGGACCACTCCCTACTCGTTCCTCTTTCTTCACAACAAAGATGATCCAGAGGGCCATTGAGCGGCTACAGCATGGGCGTTCGACTGACCACACGGGACTGCAGAGTGAGCACCTCATATATACCGCCCCCACTAAAGCTCCATTGATTGCACATGTCTTCAATTGGGCTATAGGGGAGGGCTTCCCAGAGGAGTGGACGAAGAACATCATTGTACCCATTCACAAATCTAGGGATACCTTGGACCCAGGGAACTACAGGACTATCATGATTGGTCACACCATGGCCAAGCTTTATGGGGCGGTTCTCGAGACAGAGCTAAGCTCTTATGCAGAGATGGAAGGGCTACGAGCACGTGGTCAGGCAGGGTTCCGACGGGCTTTCTCCACTATTGATCACATCTTCATTCTGCGTTGCCTCATTGACAGGGCAAAGATACGAAAGAAGAGATTATATTGCCGCCTTGTGGATTTCCGCAAAGCCTTCGATACTGTGCCACGGGAGAAGCTTTTTCGGAGACTCCATAGCTTGGGGATACCATCAGAGATGATTTCGGCCATCTACACACTATGAGCGGGTGATTGGGAGGGTTCGATGCCGGAGGGGACTATCAGAGGCCATTGCTAGCACAGTGGGTGTTAAGCAAGGCTGCCCACTCTCTCCCACTCTCTTCGGGCTCTACATCGACGAGATTGAGGACTACATTCTCCGACCTGGAGGGGAGGGTGCAGACCTTGGAGGTACATAGGTCCACATTTTATTATATGCAGATGATATTGTATTGATTTCAGAGTCACCCGAGGGATTACAGCACCACCTAGATGCCCTCCATGAGTTTTGCACACAGAGAGGCCTGACAGTAAACCTTGGTAAGACCAAGGTCATGATCTTCCACACCTCCCCCATGGTGAGGAGCGGCTATGCAGGATTTGTAGAGTAGAGATGGAGGATGAGGAGCACTTTGTTTGCAGATGTAGCGCATATGATGACATTAGAGGCAGATACGAGACTCTGTTTACAGTGCAGCCCACCCTCCGAGAGATCATGGGCTCTAGAGATCAGCGACAGCTCGGGCGATTCTTACTAGAGATTCAGAGTCACAGAGATTCTCTCCTCCAGCCTACTGCAGCTTCCCAGACACGAGGGAGACAAAGTCAGCTCACTGACTTCTTCATTGCACAACGTGCAGCAGCCCTCCCCCCCTTAGCTCACACATCGAGAGGGGTGACTCTTCAGCATGCTCAGACCTCTCGAGCTAGGAGACGACCCCGTGCTATAGGATATCGGACCCTCAGACTTCACAGACACCAGATCGCAGACATCCAGGCTCGTGACCATCGCGCCATGGAGGAGAGACGATCCAGGATGATGGCAGATCCCGTTGCAGCCATCAGGGCGGCCTTGACTCCACCTCCACCCATGTACCACATCTTACACCCGCTCACTAGTACAGGATGGAGCTAGTTAGTCGTTTAGATGCATTATCATGCTTGTACTACCCTTTTGCATATAGGCTATAGATATAGCACTCCATTCACCGTCCCCCCCCCCTCCCACTTTCATGGGTATCTCTACATGCATACTACAGAGATCTATATCAGCCTTGCCATCTTTTTTTTAGTACTTTTATCTTTTCCGATTGACAGAAGATACACCCATGTACATTGATTTGTCTCATAGGCCGAGTTCGGCCTCATAATAGACGTAAAAACACTCTCTCTCTCTCTCTCTCTCTCTCTCTCTCTCTCTCTCTCTCTCTCTCTCTCTCTCTCTCTCTCTCTCTCTCTCTCTCTCTCTCTCTCTCTCTCTCTCTCTCTCTCTCTCTCTCTCTCTCTCTCTCTCTCTCTCTCTCTCTCTCTCTCTCTCTCTCTCTCTCTCTCTCTCGCCGAAACCCTAAAACTAATCTTTGAAATGGCTCCCATGGACCGAAGGGAAGTGGAGGAACTAATTGCTAAAGCCCTCAAAGAGGCCAAAAAGGAAGCAGACCGCAACCTCAATATGGAGATACGAAAAATGATGGAAAAGTTCAAAGGACTCGAAGAACAGGTAATGGATAAAGTGAAAGGACTCGAAGAACAAGTTAAAACTCTCACAGAAGAACGAGACAATTGGAGGACAGCTATGCACACCTCAAAGAAGAGGGGGAGATCTCCAATGTGGAGACACTCAAAGAAGAAATAAAGAAGGAAATCAAAACGGAGGTAGAATCCACTCAAGAGTCGTGGGTGGAAGTAGTACATAAAAGGATTAAAAAGGAAGTTAGGGAAGATGTGCAGAAAGAAGAACTCACACGAGTCCAAGAGACACTTGAGGAGGAGAGGCTTCGACAGACTCGAAGACTTCACATTCGGATTACGGGCCTACCCGAAGGAACATCACCGGAGGCAGACGCCACTGACATTTGCCGGCGACTTGGATACGAGAGCATGCCCTTCATAGGCGCCTGGAGGGTTGGGCGGGATACATCGCGCTCGCGAGCACTCATCCTTAAGATGAGCTCCGACGAGACACGGACCTCCTTTTTTAGACGTCGATCAGTATTGCGTGGACTAGCCGACGGCGCCCTCTACATGGACGAGGACCTCACGCGGATGCAGGTGAACCACCGACGCACTTGCATGCCACACATACTCTAGGCGCGACAAGAGGGGAGGAAGGCCTTTTACCGTGATGGTAAGGTCTTCATAGATGGACGCCCTATCAACTAGGGCCACGCGGCCTATGAGACATCACTAAACCAGGAGACACCACTCAGAGGAGCAGTGTGGAACTACAATGGGGCACTCTGGACGCGACCAGACACACTCGAGGAGATCTTGGCATCACATGACTTTGCATGCATCACAGAGACACACGAGAGCCCAGAGATAGGTTTACCACGCATTGCAAGTTTTCATTGGGAGTCTTCATTTCGGACCACGACGAGACAGAGTACAGCGCGAGGGTCGGGAGGGGTGGCCATCGTATTTAGACAGGAGATACAGAGCCGGATCCATATTATAGGAAGAGGTGAGGAGGCACGATATATGTGGGTTAGCATGGAGATAGCACAAGGGAGCTGGAGTTACATTGCTATATGCTACTTCCCTCCAGGCGGATCTCGATACGCAGGACAAGGTCTTGGGGGACCGATCCGAGACAAAGACTCACCATACACAGCACTTTCAGATGAGATACTACACTACAGCACACTAGGTGAAGTCTTCCTTATGGGGGACTTCAATGGCCGCACTCGGTCACATCAGTGTGATGCATACGACATGGATCACCCACATCTCATGAGGGCAAGAGACCCAGAGGAGATGAGTACGAGTAGAGTATCGGCAAATATGGGTCAGGACACCACAGGGTATGGCAGACATCTGCTTGATCTAGGCAGCCGACATCAGCTCGTTATATATAACGGGATGCATCGTTGGCCAAGTTCGGGCGGACTTACTTGCTTCCCTCAAGGGGGAGGTAAGAGCACAGTCGACTACATTTTGGGTACCACCTCTGGAGCTTGACTCATCACCTCACTTACTACTGGATGACGCCCACTTGGTGCTCACCATACATTTATCACATTCACACTCTCATCTCCTATTCCATTTGACCCTCCCTCACCCACAGAGACACACGTCACGATACACTTCACACACGAGCTCTCACATGTTTATGCACACCATTTACACACCCCTTACTCTCCCTCGATCCACTCTCACCCTTGGACACACTTACATCACAGTTCACCACGATCCTACATGACTCAGCTCTCTACAGCTTCCCATACCGTACAGATATACACCCTCCACGCAAAGGCTCCATGCCCCAGAACCGCTGGTATGATACAGATTGTCGTGAGCTACAGAAGCACCTACGCATTTTAGAGCATAGAGGGGATATTACACACACACAGGCACAACGTCGCATGCACAGCCTTACTCGCCGCATGCGAGAGAGGAGACAGAAGACACCCATCCGAGACCCGAGCACTTGGCATAGCTATGCACGGAGCCTATACGAGATCCCCGACCAGCCCCCCATTCCCAGACCATGTCCTACTACATCTGACTTCTTCACGCCCACTATGGTGGGATGCGCTATTGCCCATCTACAGCATGGCAAGGCCCATGACCATTTCGGTTTATAGGCTGAGCACCTCATCTACAGAGGCACGACCCTTGCACCGCTCATTGCCCACCTCTTCAACCGTGCACTGGTTCAAAGCTTCCCTGACCACGCAGCTCACGTCCTACTACATCTGACTTCTTCACACCCACTATGGTGGGACTCGCTATTGCCCGTCTACAGCATGGCAAGGCCCATGACCATTTCGGTTTATAGGCTGAGCACCTCATCTACGGAGGCACGACCCTTGCACCGCTCATTGCCCACCTCTTCAACCGTGCACTGGTTCAAGGGTTCCCTGACTCATGGACTGAGCACACCATAGTGCACATTCATAAGTCAGGAGCATAGTACAAAAAAATCGCGATTTTTTCATAAAATAAAAATCTTTTAAATCTCGAACGATTTAAACAATTTATTCGCGATTTTTATTTTTTTCGATTTATTTTTTTTTTTTTTGTTTTACTCTATTTTGAGATATTATCATGCATTATATCCATATTACATGCATTATATCCATATTACATGCATTATAAATAAATTTTATGATATATATTATTATATTAGAATGTTTTATATGTGTATATATAGAAATTTCCAAAAAAAAAAATCACAAAAATTGCAAAAGAATAAAAATCGCAATTTTTATTTTAAATCTCAGCGATTAGAACGATTAAATCTTTTAAATCCCGATTTTTAATCTCGATTTAAATCTCTCTGTTTGTACTATGGTCAGGAGATACTATGGATCCAGCAGCCAGCTACATACCGGAGGATCATGATTGGCCCTATATTGGCCAAGTTATATGGGGCGGTACTAGAGACAGAGTTGAGTACTCTTGTTGAGAGGAAGGGTATTAAGGCTCCAGGTCAGGCAGGTTTCAGAAGCGATTACTCTACCATTGACCACATCTTCACTCTGAGATGCATGATCGACCAGGCAAGGGTGAGGAAGAGGAGATTATATTGTTGCTTTGTGGACTTCCGCAAAGCATTTGACACCGTTCCGAGGGGACGACTCTTCAGACGACTACTTGATATCGGAGCTCCAGAGGAGATGATATGGGGGATCTACGCCTTATAGGAGAGAGTATTTGGAAGAGTCAGATGCCCGGGGGGCTTATCTCATCCACTTGCTAGCACTATCGGGGTGAAGCAAGGATGCCCTCTTTCACCCACCCTCTTTGGTCTCTACATTGATGAGATAGTGGACTACGTACAGCAGCAAGGGGGTGATGGCATTGAGGTACGCGGATCCATTGTCCATATTCTTTTATACGCTGATGATATTGTACTGGTTTCAGAGTCAGCAGAGGGTCTACAGCATCATGTACATGGCCTAGATGACTTTTGCAGACACATAGGGTTATCTCTGAACCTTGGTAAAACGAAGGTCATGATCTTTCACACATCAGCACAAGTACGCAGACATAGTTTGTACTGGTGGATCGATTGAGGTGGTCGGATCATATGTTTACTTGGGAGTGACATTTACAGCAGCATCAGGGGTCTTCTCTGTCTCAGGCAGCACGTGCTAGCCTTGATGGAGAGACAGTGTCACAAGGCATATTTTCAGGAGCCCCGCACAAAGGGGTGGCTCTTCGACACTTTGGTTACACCAGCGCTCATGTACGGGGCAGCCATATGGGGACCAGGATTAGCCACATCAGTATGGACAGCATTAGAGAGGCCACAGATCCTCATGATTTCCAGACTTATCTGCAGTAAGCCTTCAATACCACATGATATCATTAGAGCAGAGCTCGCAGCACCACTGATGCTAGTTGAGGCACTATTCCAGACAGTATGCCTATTACACAGACTCCGGAGCATGGATACAGAGAGCATTGCTTATCGGGCTTTCCAGGCATCACGAGACATGGCATTAGCAGGCGACACGTCCTCATGGTATGCACAAACACGAGACTGGTTGGCCCAACACGGCCTTGACATAGACACGCTACCACCACTACAGTACGACTCACATGCACCCACCTACTCGCTCTCTCATCAGGAGAGGAATAGGATCATTCGTCAGGAGATATGGCATACATACATACAGAGGACATGGGTGAGCCCTAGGGGTACATTGCCACCGAAAATGCACTATTTCCGTGAGCATTTTCTACATATATTGGATGAGGGCTTCGTCGAGACTCCGAGATACATGCAGACATATCTACCCCACCACCTTCGAGTCGTCATTGGGCAGCTCCGGGTTTCATCACATCAGCTCGAGATTGAGAGGGGTCGATCCAGGGGAGTCCCACGTGAGGAGAGGTGGTGCCCAGTATGTGAGACAGAGGTAGAGAGTGAGGAGCATTTTGTTACCAGATGCCCGGCATACTTAGACCTACGAGCACAGTTCCAAATAGAAGAGTCAGTCCCATTGTGCATGACTATGGGAGACCAGCGATGCTTGGGACGCTTCCTCGCAACGGCATACGAGAGGCGAGAGCGGTCACTCAAGCCCACACATCAGCCACGGGTGAGTACCCAGCAGACCATTACCCAGTTTTTTCAGCGAGTTGAGCCACTTCAGAGAGGTCCATCTATAGGGCTCACACTCCACCAGCCAGCAGCACAGAGAGCACGTCGCCGACCACGCAGGGGAGGATATCATCGACCACGACTATATCAGGAGGATATCTCACGCATCAGGACAGTCTACGACATGGAGCATAGGCGTACCACCACCCCCTGGGTTGTCTTCCTTCAGAAGGCACTCAGACCACCCCCGATGTACCACATACTACACCCACCTCCACCCATTCACTAGTAGCTAGGGTGTTTTACTCACACTTTTACTCACATTATGGGTCCCCCATGTATTAGGTGGTCACTATCTGCAAAGTCAGATCCACTTCTCCCCAGCCTTTTCCAACCTTATATTTCCAGCCTTATATAGCTTTGTATAGCGATATACTTTTTATTTCATTTCATCCTCGACACAGGGTTACTACACTTGTACATGGTTTTTGTCTCATAGGCCAAGTTTGGCCTCCAAAAGACGTTAATATGACTCTCTCTCTCTCTCTCTCTCTCTCTCTCTCTCTCTCTCTCTCTCTCTCTCTCTCTCTCTCTCTCTCTCTCTCTCTCTCTCTCTCTCTCTCTCTCTCTCTCTCTCTCTCTCTCTCTCTCTCTCTCTCTCTCTCTCTCTCTCTCTCTCTCGGAGATACTCGAGGAGATACACCTTGCAGTTTGGAACTGCAATGGAGACCTATGGACACACCCAGAGAGGTTGGAAGAGGTGCGCAAAGGCAAAGACATCATTATGCTCACAGAGACACATGAGAGCCCGGACCGGGGCCTACCTCGAGTCCACGATTTCCAGTGGGAGTCCACATACAGAGAGTGTACACGTCAGCATACCACCAGAGGATCAGGAGGAGTAGCCATACTCTTCAGAGATGGACTTCAGAGCAGGATACAGATAGTCACACGTGACTCACAGGCCAGATATCTTTGGATTCGACTCCAGCTCTCACAAGAGAGGATCATCTTCATAGCTTTATGCTACTTTGCTCCCTCTAGCTCGCGATTCGCTATCATAGATCGAGAGGAGGACTCACGATACACTTGCTTGTCAGAAGAGATTACAGAGTACTCAGCACTAGGGGAAGTCTTCCTTATGGGAGACTTCAATGCCAGGACATCCAATGATCAGTGTGAGATATTTGACCCAAAAGACCCACAGATACTACGTACCATAGAGGAGAGTCTACAGCTCGAGCTTCAGCTGACTCTACACACACTCATTATGGCACTCACTTACTCAGACTAGGCTCTCGACATGATCTCGTTATCTATAACGGGATGGCTCAGTGGCCTACCTAAGGAGGATTGACATGCATGCCACACTCAGTCACAGATGGCAGGGGAAGTTCAGTAGATTACGTCATGGGATCTAGAGAGGCCATTCACCTACTTACCTCATTCACCATCCCACCTATACCCATTGGGGCCGATCACGCATACCTCGCTCTCTCCCTCAAGGGAGACACCCCTACACGCACACCCGCAGCACGCATCCCACACACCACCATCCACTTCACACACGAGCTAGCTCACATATATGCGGCCCAAGTCGAGAAGGGTCTTCTCTTGCTTCACCTTGACACTCCACTATCCCTACTCACCTCACAGATAGCATCAGTTCTTCAGACATCCGCCATCAGCTCCTTCCCACACACCATCCGTTCTGGTCACACACCTCCCGCAGGGACTATGCCACAACATCGTTGGTATGATGAGGAATGCAGAGATACCTACCGCCGACTACGAGCTCAACGAGCATTGGGAGAGATCACAGAGAGACAGGCCACAGGACAGATGAAGACTCTCACACGTCGGAAGAGACGAGCCTTTGAGGACGCACAGATGCTTGAGCTATATCATCTCTTTATGAGTATGGACAGTGCTGCAGCATGGCGTACCCTACGAGAGCCACGCCTGACCACACCTATTGGGGACCTACACACATGGCATGATTATGCTCAGAGATTATATGAGGTGCCTGGGCAGCCTCCCATTCCCCAGCCACTTGAGCCTCGCCCTACTATTTCTTCTCTTTTCACAGCAAAGATGGTTGAGAGGGCCATAGGACGACTGCGACATGGACGTTCGACAGACCATACGGGATTGCAGAGCGAGCACCTCATATATGCATCCTCCACTATAGCCCCGTTGATTGCACATGCCTTCAATCGGGCTATAGGGGAGGGCTTCCCAGAGGAGTGGACTAGGCACACCATTGTGCCTATCCACAAATCTGGCGACACCCTGGATCCAGGGAATTACAGGACCATCATGATTGGCCACACCATGGCCAAACTATACGGTGCCATACTTGAGGCAGAGCTCAGCTCATATGCAGAGACTCAGGGGCTACGAGCACGAAGCCAGGCAGGTTTTCGACGAGCTTTCTCTACTATTGATCACATCTTCATTTTGCGCTGCCTCATTGATGGGGCAAGGGTGCGGAAGAAGAGACTATATTGCTGCTTTGTGGACTTCCGCAAAGCTTTCGATACAGTGCCACGAGAGAGGCTCTTCCAACGCCTTCAGAGCTTGGGAATACCATCAGGGATGATTTGGGCCATCTATGCACTCTATGAGTAGGTGACCGGGAGAGTACAGTGTCCAGGAGGTATGTCTGAGGTCATTGCTAGCACCATCGGTGTTAAGCAAGACTGCCTGCTCTCTCCCACTCTATTTGGTCTCTACATCGATGAGATTGAGGACTACATTCTCCGAGCTGGAGGAGAGGGTGCAGACCTCGTAGGTACACCTGTCCACATTTTATTATATGCCGATGACATTGTCTTGATTTCAGAGTCACCCGATGGATTACAGCGCCACTTGGATGCCCTCGATGAGTTTTGTACACAGAAGGGCTTGACAGTAAACCTTGGCAAGACCAAGGTCATGATCTTCCACACCTCCCCCTTGGTGAGGAATGGAGCAAGATTCACAGCCGGCGGTGGACAGATTGAGGTGGTCACTTCCTATGTCTACCTCGGAGTCACATTCACGAGCTTACCTGGCCCCTTCAGCATGAGACAGGCAGCCACCGATAGACTCACACGAGCATATGCAGCTTTAGCCATGTTAGAGCGGAGATGTCACCAGGCACACTTCCAGGAGCCCCGCACGAAGGGGTGGCTATTTGACACACTAGTCCGACCAGCTATGATGTATGCTGCGACAGTTGGGCCCCAGGCCTCACAGCCACCCAGTGGAGTGCGATCGAGAGGCCCCAGGTACGTATGATCTCGCGACTATTTCGCGGGAAACAGTCGGTACCACATGACATCATCAGGGCAGAGCTAGCTGCACCACCCATGGTAGTAGATGCACTATTCCAGACTATCTGCTTTATTCAGAGGATGAGGGAGCTCCCTACAGACAGACTCACACGCAGAGCTTTTGAGGCATCTATACAGATATCAGAGTCAGGATATGAGAGAGCTTGGTACACTCAGGTTAGAGTATGGTTTGATAGTCATGGGCTTGATATGGACAGATTAGCGCCTTTTCAGTACGACCCAGACTCACCTCACATCCACCTCTCCCGTCATGAGAGGAATGTTGTGTTGAGACAGGATCTTTGGCAGCGCTACACTAGTCAGACATGGCACACACCACACATGGGATCGAGACTATTGCACTATCGAGACCAGTTCTTAGACATCCTAGCAGACGGTTTCATCCGGCGGCCATGTTACATGGATACTTACATGCCTCATAGCTCGAGGGTAGCGATTGGCTAGTTGAGAGTCTCATCACATAGACTAGAGATTGAGACGGGCAGAGCCGCAGACATTCCCAGAGAGGAGCGGGTATGCAGGGTTTGCAGAGTAGAGATAGAGGATGAGGAGCACTTTGTATGCAGATGTAGCGCATATGATGGCATCAGAGGTAGATACGAGACTCTATTTACAGGGAAGCCCACCCTCCGAGAGATCATGGACTCTAGAGACCAGCGACAGATCGGGCGATTCCTACTAGAGATACAGAGTCATAGAGATTCCCTACTCCAGCCTACTGTAGCAGCCCATACAGGAGGGAGACAGAGTCAGCTCACTGAGTTCTTTATTCCACGACGTGCTGCAGCCCTCCCCCCCTCAGCCCACACACCGAGAGGGGTGACTCTTCAGCAGGCTCAGGCTGCTCGAGCTAGGAGAGGACCCCGTGCTAGAGGATATCGGGCCCCGAGACATCACCGACATCAGATTACAGAGATCCAGGCTCGTCACCATGGCGCCATGGAGGAGAGACGATTCCAGATGATGGCTGATCCCGTTCCAGCTATCACGATGGCCCTGACTCCACCTCCACCTATGTATCACATCTTACACCCGCCCATTAGCACAGGATGGAGCTAGTTAGTCGTTTCAGATGCATTCCCATGCTTGTTGTACTACCCCTTTGCATATAGACTGCCATAGATATCGCACTCCATACACCCCCCCCTTTCATGGGTATCTCCACACGCATTTCACGGAGATATGTATCAGCTTTACCAGTTTCTTTTTCAGCACTTTTATCTTCTCTGATAGACAGAAGATACACCCATGTACATCGATTTGTCTCATAGGCCGAGTTCGGCCTCCTAATAGACGTAAAAACACTTTCTTCTTCTTTCCTCTCTCTCTCTCTCTCTCTCTCTCTCTCTCTCTCTCTCTCTCTCTCTCTCTCTCTCTCTCTCTCTCTCTCTCTCTCTCTCTCTCTCTCTCTCTCTCTCTCTCTCTCTCTCTCTCTCTCTCTCTCTCTCTCTCTCTCTCTCTCTCTCTCTCTCTCTCTCTCTCTCTCTCTCTCTCTGTGTGCACGCGCGCACTGGCAGTCGACCGTCAGATTGAGAGAGGCTAGAGGTCACGGGTGAATCGTGATGAGCGATGGCGAAGGGCTGAGGCAAAAGTTCAAGGGCTGATGGCGGCGGGCTCCCAGCTGATCTATGCAAGGGTGAAGATGAACTTTGAAGAGCACAGGCATCAGTAAAGTTCAATTTTCGAACTGTTTCAACTTTCGGTAGGTCATGAACGGTCCATTCAAGCTTATAACGACCAATTTTTGGCACCAAATGCACCTGATGGGGTGAATGTAAGAACCTAGTGGTGCGGCACACCGAATCTACCATGAATAGTGTATGTGCCCCCAGGAGCCCAAGGTGGTGGCTTATGCTTTATCCAAACTATTCTGACTCTTGTTTTATGAAACTTTAATAAGAGCATTTTAATGGTCTCAGGATATCAGACACTGTTATGTTCATCGCTTTCTTAACCCCAGTATTAAGCAGCTTGCCGTGCTTTTCTCTCATTTGTTGGCTTGATTTTTCTTGGTCCCGTCTCAAGTGTCTTCTACTTTCAGCTACAAACAATCTTCAAGTTTGAATGACATGATTATTGTCCCTGAAGCAGAACTTCATTCTGTCGAGTATTGACAAATGACAAATGAAATCCCACAATGAACGTTAATGGATACGATCCCGCAACGATAGAATTTGTTTTAGTTATTTACCAACCAATTGATTTCTGTGAAATAAATCAGACATATGTACATAAAGAATGTCATTTCTGGCATGTATAAGATAATCTCGCTTACTGTGTAATAGGCAATATAACTGACAGTCAAAGTGAGAGTTATCTCAATGACAGTGTCATTGAAAACTAACCCAAGCCATAGAACCGAAACCAATCCAAATGCACCTCCAAGTGCTACACTGCACATGTATAAGATTAAGAAAGGTTCTTAAAAACTGAAGATAGCCTGAATTTCAATATTTAAGGGAAAAAGGAATAAGCATACCCGCCCAGAGCAACTCTTGCTAGATAAAGCACAACTGTCCCAGCTGTGAATGACTGGCCAAGCACAAGCTCTAAAAACAAACGGAAAATAACTATAGCAGTTCTGCCAAAAAAAGCGGAAGAACATAATCAGTAAGTTACTGCTTTAGAAGGAACATAAAATGAAACATCTTTTGTTTGAACTTTGTACCAGAGAGGAAAAATGAACTTTTGAATATTAACTAGTCAGGAAGTGAAGCGAATATGGACAATCATGGGATGCTCACACATAAAAATAAATTGAAAGAAAAACTGAATACACCACACATTGAAGGCACACTGGTGGAGCTGAAGGAAGGGAACAAGATTTTCTGAAATGTTATTTAGCTTGATTCAACAAAGATATGATCCAATCGTAATATCATCATGGCACAGGAAAAGCTCACCCATCATTCATTAATGACTCTCCTTCAATCAAAGTGTTTAGCTTCTTGCTTGCCCCAAGTTCCTTGAGGAGTGCAACCACTGCAACCGGGTCAGTTGCACTCAATAATCCTCCTAACAATAATGATAAGTTCCAACTCCAAGAATATGGAAAGGTACACTGAAAAAAAAAAGACACATGACAGTGCTCAAAAAATATACACTCTAAAGTAAGGTGCCTGCACTTAAAAAGTTCTGAAATCTGTTTACAATAGAAATCTCGTGAACAGTGGAAGCACACTAAGATATGTTAATCCAAACATGATAATCTAGAAACGACAAAATCTACAACAGTTTTATAGAGCAATAATGAATTAATCTATCTGAAGCTGGAATCAAAATGCTTAACATGACTCAAGAAAGCCTTTCGTCAATAACTACCAAGTTACACATACTACAGTGGATTTTATGCTTGTGGACACCTTGAATAGCTTATTTATGTTCACTTTCATGCAAAAATAGTAGCCCAAATGCTAATGGAAGAGAAGGAAACAGCACCTACAAATCTCCTAACTTGGCAGTCCCTGAAGAGGCATGACATGAACGCCCATAAAAACAATAACAATGCTCTGAAACACGCTTCAAATCAGAAAGGTAGTGTATGCTTCCATGAATTCATTGTCTGTGAAAGCATTGACAGTATAATAATAGAGACATATAGGGAGGCATAAATAAAAAATAAACAGAGATAACAAACAGAGAGACTCTGAGAGACACATATATATGATATCCTCTGATAAATTGTTACATCCCAAAGCCTGATGGACATTTGAAAGGGCCTCTAAAATTTTAACTGTCCAGCTGGTGTGTACTGGCCACCTCCTTGAATGAATCTACAAATGAAAGCCTTTCATCCATAACTACCAAGATACACATACTACATCGGATTTTATGCCTGTGGACACCTTGAATAGCTTATTGATGTCCATTTTCATGCAGAAATGGTAGCTTAAATGCTAATGGCAGAGAAGGAAGCAGTGTTGGGTGTGTGTAGAAGTGCGAGAGACACACGAGAAGCACACACAAAGAGCACAAATGCAGCAAGACACACGGAGAAGGGGATGGCTGGAATAGCTCTCTCTATTGATAAATAACTGAACTGAAGTAAGAGTTGAATAATATCCCTAAGTACAAAGTACCACCACATATGAGTGAATCATGTATGTGGTAGCATGGGAAAAAACCTCTGCCAGCACTAGAGTAAAAAGTGCCCATGTATAGGGAAAAGGTTCACATCAAAGCTACTCGAAGAATACATAAGTGTAACAAACCCCCCTCGAGCGAATGATGTGAACACATACAGGGAGTGACAAATCAACCCCCACAAGATAATAAGCCTAAAGCTTTGTGAAAAGCTTCAAACTTGTCCCGTGGAAGAGCTTTTGTGAATATGTCTTCCACATTATCTTGTGTAGGCACATATACCATATCAATATCTCCTGCATGAAGGAGCTCTCTCACATAGTGATAATGCACTTCAATATGTTTGGTCCGTGCATGAAACACTGGGTTACGTGCAATAGCCAAAGCACTCGGACTATCACTGAGAATATGCGTAGCAGCTTCAATCTCCATGCAAAGATCCATCAATAGGCGTCTCAACCATATACACTCCACTTTAGCTCTGAAAACTGCCCTGTACTCAGCTTCACAATTTGATATCGAAACTGTAGGTTGCTTCTTACTCAACCAAGATATGAATGAGTCTCCAGGGAAAAAGCAATTACCACTAGTGGACACGCGAGTATCATAACAACCAGCCCAATCACTATCTATCTGTAAACGCATGCAAGCATGGCTGTATATCTCTTCCATAAAAGAGACTTAAGCTCAAAGTGTCTCTAAGATATCTAAACTCACGTTTTACCGCTTGCCAATGCTTAGTGCCACGGCTATGCATGAATGGACTCAACTGGGAAACTGCATACTGTACATCCGACCTTGTGTTGCATGCATATATAAGACATCCCCCATCTTGTTGATAAAGGGAAGTGTCAAATGCATCACTGGAATCCTCCACTGAGAATATAAATCATGTCTGAACTGGTGTGAAAACTGGCTTTCAATCCTCAAAGTCAAAACGCTGAAGTAGTTTTTCAACATACTTTGCTTGATGCATAACAATTCCCCCCTCAATGGATATAAACTGGATGCCAAGATAGTAGCTCAAAAGACCAAGATAAGTGACATCAAAAGTATGCTGCAAATCAGCCATAAGAATGTCAAGTTTTGAATCACATGACCCAATCAAGAGTATGTCATCGAAATAAAGAACAAGCACTGTAAGATAAGCCCCATCTTTGCGTACATAGAGCGTGCTTTCAATTGCACTACATGTGAAGCCAATAGTAACCAAGTGCTTATGTATTTTGTCATAGCATGCACGTGGAGCTTGCTTGAGACCATACAAGGCTTTATGCAAGCAATAAACCCATAGTACAATAATTCGCTAATTTTTCGCTCAATATAAAATTCGTTAAATTCGTCCTGCGAATTAATTCGTTGTACACGAATTTTATTCAGTTTTTGACACACACACATAAAGTATGAATGACTTAGTGACAGTCTACATACTATTGAGTTATGATGTATATAGTATCATTTCTGCTATATCATATATGCCATGAGTTATGATTCATCTCTGAATTTGTAATTTGTAAATTGTTAAGCATCAAAAGTTATATCTTATGATGAATCCTGATGTTTTTTAAGTTGTAACTTGTTATGAATGTATTTTGGATAAAAAATAAAATTCTCTCGAGATGGATAAAATTCTCGAATTTTATTTTTGGGCCGAACGAACTAAACGAATTAAATGAAAAATTCCCGAATTAATTCTCTCCTTCGTACTATGAATAAACCGTATACTCTTTCCCTTTCATAGCAAATCCAGGAGGTTGCTTCACATAGACCTCTTCTTGCAAATCATCATTCAAGAAAATTGCTTTTGTCCAACTGATGCACTTTCCAACCTCGATGGGCAGCCAATGCAACTACGGTACGAATGATAGTCATGCATGAAGTAGGTGCAAAAGTTTCCTCATAGTCAATGCCATATTGTTGCACATATCCTTTGGAAACCAATCTAGCTTTGTAGCGATCAATGCTACCATATACTTTCTCCTAATCTTGTAAACCCACTTTGTACCAATGGCATTTTTTCCTTTTGGTAATTCACATAACTCCCAAGTACCATTCCTATGTATGGAATCCATTTCTGATTACATAGCACTCATATATTGTGGGTCTATCAGATGCATCTTCAAAAGCAAGTGCCTCTTCATTACATGATGTTGCAATAAAAGAATAATCCACAAAATTACTTGATGCATGATGAGAGTTTGATCTTGTTCTACCAAGTAAAGGTGCACTCAATTTGCTGTCCTCCAAGGTTTGTCTAAGCCACTTTGGCATACTTTGTGCACTCTTGATAGACATGCGTTCATTATGTAATACATCGTCAACATGTACATCATGAGTGGGCTGAATTACATGCTCATTTTCAGCCATCTTTTGATTCAAATGTTCAGCCATATGTGGCTGGAAATTTCCAGCACTTTTGACAATTTTTGGCGGAAAATTTTCAGCCATGTTTGGCTGGAAATTCTCTGCATTTTCAGCCCTATTTGGCTCAAATTTTTCAGCCCTTTGAGCCTCAGTTGGCTGATCTACATAGCCATAGTCAAGTGCACCATTTTGGAATAAAGGTATGAGTGTATCGAACACATCTAACTGTTGGCTGTTTTTTGCATTTAAGTACAGGGAAAACTGAATTTTCAGCAAATACCTCGTCTCGACTCACAATAATTGTGTTCGTCAATGGATGGTACAAGCAATACCCCTTACTTTGAGCACTATAACCAACAAATATACATTTCCTTGCCTTGTCATCAAGTTTGTGACGTTGCAGTGATGGCGCAAGAGCATATGCAAAACAAGCAAACACACGCATATGACTAACCATAGATTTATGTCCATTCCAAACCTCATAAAGAGTGATGACCCTCAATGCTTTTGTAGGGCAGCGATTCAACACATAGTTTGCACACATGACCGCTTCCATCCAAAACTTATCAGGAAGATGCTTTCCTTTAACCTTACATCGTGCCATTTCAAGTAGAGTTCTATTTTTACGCTCGGCAACACCATTTTGTTGAGGTGTATATGACACCGTACATTGGTATGAGATACCTCTTTCACGAAGGAAAACATTAACCTCATGTGATATGTATTCACCACCACAATCCGTGCGTAGAGTCAAAGGCTTTTGTGAAAAAAAGTTCTCAGCCATAGCTAAAAATGTTTTGAAGCAAGAAAATACCTCATTCTTTGCTTTCATAGAATACACCCATGTATGGTGAGTATCATCATCAATGAAGGTAACAAAATATACATGCTTCCCAAAAAATGGAGTCTTGACGGGACCACATACATCACTATGAACAAGTTGCATTTTTTTGTAGTGTGTGTATGCCTATCTTTTGGAAAAGAAGCACGATGCATTTTTCCAAGAATGCAACCTTCACATGCATGCTTTTCAATAAGTGTAGGCAAACCAATAACCATGTCCTTCTTTTGCAAGTAAAGCAAACTATTGAAGTTCAAGTGACCAAAACGATCATGCCAAAGCTCCATTTCAGCCATGGAAGAAGTATGAACAACCAAGGCATTCGAGGCATCCTTCTTGTATGTATCCATGCAATACAAACCCTTACATAATGTATCGGACATCACGATAATATCACCATTGTTGAAATCATGAACCATACACTTATCATCAACAAAGTGTACATGAAGTCTAGGTTTGGCAATCAACGGAACTGAAATTAAGTTCTTCTTTATACCGGACACATACAATTCATTTTTCAAGAGAATCACACCTCCATTTGCAGCTGTAAGCTCAATTTCTCCTACTCCAATGATAGGATAAGACGCATTGTTTGCACACACCACATGTCCTCCTTTGGGTGCATCTTTCAAAGAGAAAAAAATCATGCAAATGTTATGTGCTTTGAAGCACCACTATCAAAGAACCCATCCGAATCAGGCTCACTCAAAACCATACATTTAGAATACAAAAATGCATCGTATGAAAAGTAACAACAAATGCCCAAAAATCTTTAGCCATGTTAGCTTCATCATTCTTTGCATTTGCTTAATTTTCAGCAATAGACATGGCGGATTCCTTCTTCTTTTCATTGCGCTTAGCAAGCTTTCTGTACTCATCAATGAGGAATGAGTGGAAGAGTAAGC
Source organism: Ceratopteris richardii (assembly GCA_020310875.1). Taxonomy (NCBI): domain Eukaryota; kingdom Viridiplantae; phylum Streptophyta; class Polypodiopsida; order Polypodiales; family Pteridaceae; genus Ceratopteris; species Ceratopteris richardii. The sequence goes on from MU260643.1 coordinate 57,586, forward strand.
TTGAGGCTTTGGATTTGATGAACCCAAAGCTGAACTATACTTGCTTTTTCCCTTTTGTGAGATAACAAGTGCTTTTGTTCCCTCAATCAAACCACTCCTATTCACTCTAGATTGCTCATCTTGCAAAAGAAGAGACAACCTCATCAAATGCATACATATTAGGATTCCCTTTTGCAACCAAACAAAGTGTAGTAGCAAAGCTTTGAAAAGATTCTAGTAATCCTTTCAACAATGTAGAGATGAGAGATGCATCCGAAATAATCTCATCTATGTTTGCCAATTGCTCTTTCAAGTCCTTGATGCGTGTCACATACACATCCACAGACTCATTTTCAGCCATACATACATCCTCAAGTTGCTTCCTCAAGTATGCATCACGTGCTTCATTATGCACGGCATACAAAGAAGAAAGAGTGTCCCATGCTTGTCTTAATGTAGAACATGACCGAATGTGTGAAACTATGTGACGCTTCACAAAAAGCGCAATCAATGAACGAGCTTGAGCACCTTTTCCATCCCATTTAAGCTTCTCCTCTGTAGGTGGACAAAAAGAAACCACTGTACTCGAAGAAGAAACTCCATCTGTGACAATAGATTGGGAAGTAGAAGAACCTACGGGTCTTCGATCTACATCTTCCACTATGTTCCAAAGCCGTTTTGCAATAAGAACATGCTTCATCATGTAATATCACATCATATAGTTGGTCCCATCAAGCTTATCTTCAGCTTGAAGCATGCAAAACAAGTCATTGTTGCCTTCCATTTCACTAAAGAACAAGAATGTGACAAAATCTTTACTCCGACGAAAACTAAAATGAGCGCTGAAATTTCAGCTCACAAGCCGTCACTCTGATAGCAATTCTTACTACACGAATGGCTTCGAAATGGGGGTACAACCCCAAGCAAGGCACCTGCTAGAAATGTTTCGTGGCTGCTGAAATTCACTGTCCTATGCTCCGAAGTCGAAATCCGCTCTTAAAAGTGCACGCGCGTCGTGACGCGAAAAACCGAAAATTGAGAAGGAGCTGAACACGCTCTGATACCACTGTTGGGTGTGTGTAGAAGTGCGAGGGACACACGAGAAGCACACACAAGGAGCACAAACGCAGCAAGACACATGGAGAAGACGATGGCTAGAATGGCTCTCTATACCACTGTTGGATATGTGTAGAAGTGCGAGAGACACACGAGAAGCACACACAAGGAGTACAAACGCAGTAAGACACACCGAGAAGACGATGGCTAAAATAGCTCTCTCTATTGATAAATAACTGAACTGAAGTAAGTGTTTGAATAATATCCCTAAGTACAAAGTACCACCACATATGAGTGAATCATGTATGTGATAACATGAGAAAAAACCTCTAGCCAGCACTAAAGTAAAAAGTACCCATGTATAGGGAAAAGGTTCACATCAAAGCTACTCAAGAAACACGAAGTGTAACAAGCAGCACCTACAAAAATCTCGTAACTTGATAGTCCCTGAACATGACAATGATCTCCCATAAAAACAATAACAATGATCACAAACATGCTTAAATCAGAAAGATGATGTATGCTTCCATGAACTCATTGTCTGCGAAAGCATTGGCCGTAGATTAATAGACACATATAGGGAGGCATAAATAAAAAATAAACAGAGAGAGCAAATAGAGAGACTCTGAGAGAGAGATATATATGATATCCTCTGATAAACAGTTACCTCCCCAAACCTAAAGGATATTTGAGTTAAGAGTACTAGAAAGCTTATGAAGGAATAAAATCACATGGGAACGAGGATGGGTCCCGAGAATGGGGATGTCCCCGGGACGGGGATGGAGCTTAGGGTGTCCTAGGGACGCATCCCCGAGCGACATAAAAAAGTGCTGATTTCTTCAAAGTAATCAAATGAAAGTCATGTACATTGAATGTGTTAACATATGAGATGACCAATAACAACAAACCATAGAGAAAAGGTGGTTCTTTAAGTAGAAACATTTACAAAGCACGTTTAACATCCAAAGTTGATCCCAAAAGGGAAAAGTGACAAGTCATATGTATTTCATTATGTCAAAGAAAAAGATTATAAATCATTATCTTCATATAGAAATTTCATATACATGAAAAGAGATAAGACTCAAGAGTCAATCATCATCTAAGATACATGATATGGTATAATCATGAGAACAAAAAGATCTTATGTCATACCCTCGATCGACAAAAAGATTGCATATGAATTGAACATAAATGTTCAAACTACAACATAAATGTAATGAATGTAGAGAATCCAAGTGGGAAGTCTCATTTTTTGCAACACAATCAATGGCTTCTTCTTCTTCATGTTCTTTATTTGCGACTTGATTTAACCCCTATGCAACCTCCCATTCTTTGAAAAGATCTCCTTCCATCCAATGGACCCTTCCTCAAGCTTTCACACACATGAAATGCTTGAGCCTTGCTATGAAGCCTCTAAGTGAACGTGTGGCTGGATGAGCTTAAACGAGGCCTATCTATGCTTGTGTGCGAGGCCCAAACAACCTTCTAGATGTCTCAAAAGAAGGTACAAATAGATAGGTAAGCAAAATCGCAAATGGAACTCAATTTTAGCTCCTAAAAAATCTCCCTCCAAACTTCCAAATCTGTCGTCCCGTCCCGGACAGCGTCACAGCCGCCATCACATGAAAATGTAATGGAGATGGATGGTTGTTAAAGACATGTGTGAGGGGACGAATGTCGTCCACATTTGGGATCCCACCTCCAATCAAGTTCAGGATGGCATCCCGGCGTCCCTAGGGCCCGGCGAGGCATCCCCATATGACTTTGAATAAAATACATACGTTGGGATATCTTGCATTTTTTAGTCAAATGCTCTCTCTCTCTCTCTCTCTCTCTCTCTCTCTCTCTCTCTCTCTCTCTCTCTCTCTCTCTCTCTCTCTCTCTCTCTCTCTCTCTCTCTCTCTCTCTCTCTCTCTCTCTCTCTCTCTCTCTCTCTCTCTCTCTCTCTCTCTCTCTCTCTCTCTCTCTCTCTCTCTCTCTCTCTCTCTCTCTCTCTCTCTCCTCTCCCTCTCTCTCTCTCCCCCCCCCTCCCCCCCCCGACCCCCCATACTCATAGTACAGACCAGACCCTCCAGACTCATATTACAATTTTTTTCCGACCCAGAGCCACCCCGGGACCGAGCTCGACTCGGATGTCACATTATTAGTGGAGGCTTTGTTCCAAGTAGTATGTCCGCTCCATAGACTCGAGGATATGGATAGTGGGCCCATCACAAATAGGCCTTTTCAAGAATCATGAGATCTTTCCCTAGCTCGAGATACTTCATGTTGTATGCCCTAACCAGAGATTGGTCTTCCAAATATGGATTTGACATGGACAGAGTACCACCCCGAGTACGATACACATGCTCCCACTTATTCACTCTCTTTGCACGAAAGAAATAGGATCATACGGGAGGACATATGGCATAGATATATATAGAGGGCTTGGATCCTTCCTAGGGAGACGTTACCAGCGAAAAAGCTTCACTATCGTGAGCTTTCTCTACATATTTCAAATCAGGGGTTCATTGAGATGCCTCAATACATGCAAGTTGGAAGCTTAGAGTATCATCACACCAGTTGGAGATTGAGAGAGTTCATGCTAGCAGGATACCCAGAGAAGAGTGTATATGCCCCGCTTGCCAAACAGAAGTGGAGAGCAAGGTGCATTTTGTTATACGATGCCCTGCATATGCTGAGCTTAGGATACAATTCAAGATAGAGGGGTATGAGGAACGAGGATCAGTGTTGTTTTGGAGGTTCCTCATTGCTGCATACCACAGATGTGAGACTCTTATACAACCTATAGGGACGCAGGCAAGGGTATACAACAAGGGATCACCCATTTCTTTTAGAGGATTGAACCACATCAAACCCCAGTGGCCTTGGGCTTATTCTCAAGAAGCTAGAGACTCAAAGAGCTAGGAGACGACCTTGTCTTCCTGGATATAGGGGACCCAAACTCTATCAGCATGAGATATTGAGGATCCAATCACTCAGCAGATGGAGTGGAAACATGTGTCCACATGGGGGGACATTATCTTACACAGGATACTTGATTCACCTGTGTATCGCATTCTACATCCACCCCATCCCCATATTGTACCACTAAGTTTATGATTTTGTTTTTTCTAGCTCATTGTCGTATTTCTCATTAAAGTTTTTATCCAGAAAATTCAATCAAATCCCTAGAAAACTTGGCATAGAATTTTACCAAAAATTTTAGCCATATTTTGTATCCATGTGGCATTTTTAGCCATAGATAAAATTAGCACAAATTAACTTTTTCGAAAGCAGATATTAACTTTTTTATTTTACTATTGTTAGCATTGTTGTCACCGAATCTAGAGGTGCCTACATGCCTAGAAAACTGACCCCTGTAGTAGCATGTTAGATCAGCAACCTCATGTATTGGATGTATCAGCCATCTCCATTTGGAGGACTTTTTTTCTCTTTAGGTGTGAGTATCAGTCATGTGCATGAGGTTTACACATACAGACTGTCAGACATACATATCAGGTGTGAGAGAAGGTTGCATGCTGCTTATGTTCTATCTACTGCACTGCAGATTTGATCAACTGTGCACATAAGTTAGTACAGTTCAGTTATACGTCGAATCTACTGATTATCAAAATAAAAGTGCAATCTATCATTGTAATTAATCATTTACGTTATTTCTTATGTACTTCTCTAGCAATAACTTACATCCTGTACTGCCATTAGCTGATGTCATATATCTGCTGTTCCAGTTTATCTCTATTGTGCTACTGTCCGTTAGTCAATATCTTCAAGTCTGATGTCTATTTGCTGAAATTGATTACAATATATCTGCCTTCTTTTTCTTATTGGTGTCGGGAGGAGGGGAGCCCAACGGGTTATGTACTTGTTAATCTCTGAT
>MU260643.1:72500-172199 GCA_020310875.1 Ceratopteris richardii
TTGAAGAGCAGTGATAAATATGACAGTTTGGGAGACCGAATAAACATTCAATATTTTCATGAACAACAAAAAGCGGTGAAGATGGAAACAAATATCATTTTTCAGATGCTTGTAGTAGCGAGCTGAAACAAAATCGGGAAAGCAAATAACCGTGTACATATGGCTTTAAAGGTTGAACTTGCCTGCAGCACCAAGGGCGATGCCGAGCATGAGAAGCGCGACCGTGTAGGGCACTCTTGTTCCCCTCAAAAGATGACGGCACGCTAGTCCAAGGACCAGGCTCACCCCTATAAACAATATGGCAAGTTCTGGTTTCCAGGTTTCTGATTCTGCTGAAATAAGCTCTCGACTTCTTGGTTCCATGGTCAACTTCAAAGGCGTATGTACATACATGAGCGATCGATAAGCGGTCCACAAACCGCACAAAGAACGAGATACTGAGCGTGTCTATCTACGCTTAGGGATGGAGAAGGTGAAACAGAGAAACTCCTGAAGCAGAAACGTGCAGAACGAGAGAGTTCAGCAAGACGGGTGGCCACTGATCACACTGTATGAGAGAGCGAGAAAGAGAGCTGAGCAAATATGTCAGTTGAGATGAAGAGGTAATTCTACATCAAGACAGAGTGTACTAAAAAACAAGCAGCCGTTTCCCAGATGTCGCATCCCGTTTACCCTTACCCCAGATCTTTTCTACCATAAGCCAACGACGCCACGAGGGTGCGCACAGCAAATGCTTTCGAGAGATGGAAGTCGGGCAGTATGCAGCTACGCACTCCGTTAATCGCCATGCAAGTCCAAATGCAAATGCATGTGCTTGTGTACATGCCTGGGAACAAGGCTACGGCTGCATGTGCTTCTGTACATGCCTGGGTACAAGGCTACGGCTGCCGGGCTTTGACGTCCCCAACCCACAACCAACAACGATCATTGGAGCTCTCTCTCTCTCTCTCTCAACAATCATTAAAGCGCTCTCTCTCACTCACACACATACATTGAGAACACACACATACATTGAGAGAGAGTCGTGTCGAAAATGATTTCTACTCACCAGTAGTCGATAGAATAGATAGTTCTCAAAATGGTCACGTTGATTCTTTAGGCTTTGCCGCTTTTCCCAATCAACAGTCGTGATGACGAGAAAACCACGAGAAAGGACAAACCACAATAATTTATAAACAACAGCTTTGAACTGACCTTTCTCTTTCTATCATGCACACAAATAAGTGTTCTCTAATAAAATAAGATTGGGTAACACGAGTCGATTGATGATTGAAAGCAGCCTCCAAATTTTCATATTGGGCGGTGGTACTTGATAATACAAGTACTTAAAGTCTATTCACACATTGGAAGGTGGTACTTGGCAATACGGTGGGACATGGAAGTTGAAACATTACAAAAATATGTAGTCATTTTATCCACGAAAATATGCCCATCTTCTCCAACAAAGAGGTATTAGAAGTTATATATGGACAATTTAAGATTTATTCTTAAATCCATAAACATTTTGGAAGATATTAAAGGAGAACTTTTTTTTCGTGTAATGAGGATCCAATATAGTGCATAAAGAAATTATCACATCGGTTGTAACCGACACCTCCATTTTGGTCATTAAACCTATCAATATATATTTTCCATCCCTTATCTACATCTATATACCTCACTTAAGAAACACATATTTTCTTCATCCAATTTGATTTGCACAAATATGGGCTTGAGATAAATAGCTCAAGGATTAATTTCAAAAATGCAAAAAAAATGAAATATGAAAAGTTCTTTTGTTCGATATAGACCAATTAGGTTACCATTTTATATGTGAGGGAGTAAGTTCAAGATAGCCATGGTCCCTTGCTTGAGGTCACTTTTGAGGTCCTTTAGTGGATAATAGAACAAGTCTGCATAATGGTCATATGTACACACTAAAGCACTATAAAGACTATGAGATTGAGTCATAATTAATGAGAAATGTGTCGCAGAAAAAGAGAAGCATTTGTAATATTCCCTCAAATTTTTGAAGAGAAGAGCATTTTTTGGTAGTTTTTCAAAAATCTTGATATCATTATACCTAGTTTTTAGAAATAACCTAAAAATGTCAAAATTGTTGATAAACAATCAAACTTATGAAAATTGAAATGTAGTCAAAAATTGCTTATTTCACAATGCAGCTCAACACCTTGGCAAACAAAGATGGTGGAGGTTTTAGCCCTCATATGAGGTTTCCTAGTATGGAAAAAGTAGAGCTATCCGCAAGAATGAAGGAGCATATATTACTAAGTTACGCAAGGTATGATATCTCCTACATTTTCTAGTGGCTTATAGAAAGCTTACAAGAGTCTTAGGAGAGAGACAGAGGGCCAATGAACCTAATTATGTAACCATTTTATAAGCATGGGTATAGTAAATTATAACAAGACATGAAATAACATCTAACATGCCTTAAGAATAACATTGAAGGTGTTAATATAGATATTAACATATAAATAGGGTTCTTTATATGTATCTCAACATGACATGCCAAAAACCTTGTTGGACCAAATCAAACCCATAAAACTAGTCCAACACTTGTCAAATTAGTCAAGCTCTTATGGATTGTTACCATTAGTGTTTATGTGAAAGTTCAAATGATCATCGAACACTCTTGTATGTGTATGTTCTGATAAAACATATAGTGCCTAGTCATCCAAGCATTGTGTTGAGGCCGGCCATTTGTGAAACTTCCATACATGAATTAGTGCTCATGGGTTCTCTAATTTTTGTTTTTTTGTAGCTAGACAAACAAGTACAAAGGATCAATTGCAACACCATCCAAAAAGATAAGCCATGCTATGAGGAGCTTGGAAGCTCCCTTTCATTGGTGTCAGAGCAATTTTGCATCCAAACATAACAAATAATATCTAGTACTTCTTAAGAATAACATTGAAAGTGTTAGTATAGTCATTAACATACAAATAGGATTCTCTATATGCATCTCTAGATGGCATGTCAAACACCTTGTTGGACCAAGTCAAGCCCACAAGAGTAATCCAACACTTGTCCAAGTAGTCAAGCAATTACATATTGTTACCCTTAGTGTATAAATGAAAGGCCAAATGCCCATTAGACACCCTCCTATATGTATGCTCTAATAAAACATATAGTGGCCTAGTCAACCACAAATTATATTGAGATCGTCTATCGTAGATAGGTATAGAGGAGCCATTGTGATGCCATCTAAATAGATAATCCATGCTATGGAAAGCATGAATCTCGAAAGCTCCCCTTCATTGGTATCAAATAAGTTTTGCATGCAAACACACAGGTTGTTTGTAGTCTGCACAATGTACTTGTCGAAACTTGCAACCTACACAACACCTCGGCAACTCCAAGGCTCCAAGGCATAGAATTTTTCATATCTTGTCATCCAAGTCACTAAAGTCTCCAGTGGTGAACTTAGCTATGTGCAAGGGAGGACCTCAACATCAAGGAAGATAGAGGTTCTTAGTACTTCCCAAGAGCTCACCCATCATAATACCGTTTTCCCCAAAGTTTTCTTGACCAGCAATTTCTTGTCATTAAGCTACACCCATATGGTGATTGAGGTGGGGAAAAAACCAAACTTTGCATTGCCTTGAGCAAAATTTGAATCTTCAATGCTTCCTTCTTTGCTTGTAGAGCTTGTTTGAAGCAATTCTTTGGGTGACTCTTGGAATTGTTTCGAAGTTCTTTAGTGCATAGTTCTCTTTGCACACTTAAAGAACTTCAAGAAGCGTTTTCTTTGTGCTTCTTTGAAATTAAGAAGTGCTTAGATTTGGTGCTATTTTTTCAGCCATATTAGTGTCTTTATAGATTTCTTGAATTGGTGTCAGTTGTGGTGGGAGCAAATATCACTCATCACTGATTCATCACCACTTGTCACTTTGTTTTGCAAGAGTGCATCGAGCCTTGTGTAGGCTATTCTTGGACTGCTTTTGAGCTCTTGTAGCCCACCCATAATTTCTCATTGCTCATATACATTGGTTGATCACACATACTATGTATGTCTATGTACACACTGCAAATGTATGCTCATGTGGTATGGCATTGCAAGTACCATTGGGATAAGCCTTTGATGTGCTAAGAAGGATTGTTTTGAGGATTTTATGAAGTGGGAGACACCCAAATGTCAGGCTCTCTTTGATGATGTAGGTGGAAGACAAACCCTGGCCTCATCATAGGATACATATGCGATTGGATTCATAGATGGTCGATAAGCCTAGTCGGCTTCTTTTGTTCACTTGGTATATGCAATGATCAGTGCAAATATATGACACATTCATGCAATTTTACAGTATTTTGGTGAGTTCATTGATAATGGTTTGATGCTCATAGACTCCATTTTGCAATGGAGACATTGCCAAAATTTTCAAAGATTTCATTTTTAACCATACATAGGTTGATTTTGTTTACTCACTTGCTTCTTGGTGTAAGCATATTAGCTTGCACACAACCAATTTGACATTTTCTCATTAGTCATCATTGTTCATATGCTCATTTTCTTGGGAAAACTCTACCAATTTTTTCCCAAAATTTTGACACAATCACATTTCAAAGTGTGAATGGTGTAGTGATTTCTAGTTTGATCAATATCCTCATCAGTTATATCTCATGGAGCTATTACTGATAAGTAAATGTAAATAGTTAGAAATTTTTTAGGTGCTAAAGTCCAATGTCTAAAAAAACGTTATAACTTGCAAGGAAAATACCATTTTGAGATGATGGCATCAACTTCTCTCTATAGCAAAATCAAAATAGTGATGTCGTGACAAAGAGAAGACTGTGAAAACCCATATCGGAAATCATTAAAAGAAACGTGTGGATATGGATGATGATGTTTTGGAGCTTGATTAGATGGACATGTCTGCAATTCATCTACACCCTGCAAATATTGTTTATTTCACTATTTTGGACTATGAGATGGTAAAGGAGGTGTGGAAAAAGCCATGCAACATGTAGGAGAAATGCATTGCTTCTAACAAAGCATGTTTGATGAGGAATATCTATGACTTGCATGTAAAAGACACATATAACAACGAGTTGTAACAAACGAGAACTATGTCATAAAAAGAGAATTCCCTCGTCAAAAATCAAGCAAATTACATCTTATGGTTTAAAATCCTTTACACCACTATACATACATTTCAAAAATCAAGTGAAAACATACAATTTTTTGACATTTTTATCATTTTTTGAAAATTTAGGAGGTAAAAATGTGCCTATAATTTGGACCTATTTAACATTGATATCTTCTTAATCTCTATAAGAAATATAAAAGTGATAAAAATCTTACATAAAAAATAAATATTAAACATGTCTTGATGGAGGATCTTCGACAGTGATTAAAAAATGCAATAGAACATGGTGTAGTTATAAAAGCACCAAAAATGACATAGGTTTTCAAATTAATTCACAACTTTCTTGATCTATGTCTACACACCCATCATCGGATGGATCTAATTCAGTCTAAGACTATTGGGAACTCTCTTCTTCTTCTTCTATATCAACAAGAGCTCTATCCTCATCCAAGTACATACCAAATTCTATAGGATCATGCACAGATCTTCTTGTTTGCCTATGATTAGATGTCGCAGATACATCTGAAAGCTTTTACTTTATCATATTGATCGTTGCTTTCCTCAAGTGCCCTGTTTTTGTCAAGGCAAAATCATAAACAAGAATATCTACATCATCCATTTTAAGGGTGGATGTACTTCGAATATTCTTTTTCTTTTTTGAGCCTATTTGTTTGCCAGTGTTGCATACCATTTCTAAGTTATACTTACCAGTGAATGCATTACTACTTTTCGTATAATATCAGTGGACTATCAAAGCCTCTATTCTTCTTTGATCAATATCGTTAATGACCTCTAACAGTACTTTTGCTACCCAAAATGGTCTAGTAGCCTCATCACCATTAGCAAGGACTACATTAAGTGTTCCAACATTTATTTCTTTCGAATTTCCTTGCCATCATGCTTCGGCCTATTTCGTCATCCTTGGGCCTACATAAATATTCCATTCTGGTGGATGCATAAATATTCCATTCTGGTGGATGCATAAATATTCCATTCTGGTGGATACATAAATATTCCTACATCCCACGTTCATTGATCTTTGTGTGCTAAAATCCCATGTGAATGGAATATCAATCGGCCAATGCCCTACAATGGTATTCTTTATAATCTCTTCTTGATGGTTCAAAAACTCATTCCATCAAGATACATATTGATCTCCATCATATGTTTTTGCACGCTCAATATGTCTCTTCTTCTCCATAGGTACATGCATCCACCTTTTACTTTGCTCAACCACATCTCCACATCTTTCCATATTGCTTTTATCTTCACATGGTGTTTGTTGTGCACCATCAACAAACAAATTAGACACATGCAATAAAAATCTGCATCCATCTTTAGGCTCCAACCCTAGAAAATATCAATATTGCTTTGTGAATGAAAGAGTAATGTCATTAGGCCTCTTCATCAAGAATACGTGGTTGAAAATAATGTTGTGCAATGGAGCCAAAACCTTAGTACTATTATCAATACCTGCTAAGCAAAACTACTTAAAGTCATAAATCTGTGTAAGGTGTTGAACTTCAAACTTTGGAGTGTATGCTTCAGAAATCAACACAGATAATATTGGAAGAGTAAAAGCACTATGGCATGCCAACCTCTTAAAGAAGGTAATGTGATTATGAGTGTTCCCAACCAAAAGGAAATTTACCTTAACCTTTTGAAACAATTGTTTATCAACAAGCATGCATAAATATCCAAAGATTGTAGAATTTTTATTCTCTCTTGCAGTATTATCAAGCTACAAATAGAGATTTGGTGGCAAAGGACCCTCCCATGATTGCAAAACTTTATGAATCATAGTAACCATAAGGTTTGGATCATTATGCATGTTGGGATATGTAAATAAAACCTTCGACTTTACGGTTCCATTAGATACCAAAGCACCAACCAAATGCATTTGCACAAGGACTTCATCTCCAATGTCCTTAGGAATGTGAGCAAAATGGGGAAGACATGTTTTCTTTTGATCCATACCATCAATCAACAAACACATATAATGCTCTGGATTTCTGAGTGCTTTACTTCGATGATGAATTGCTTTCTTTATTTCTAAAGCTTGAATCTCACGATGGTTCTTTAGAAGGCTTTTAAAATTATCTTTTTCTTGTGGTGTTGTGGCACCCTTTGCCATGTTTTTCAAAGTGGCACAAACTAAGCATTCACCCATTCTAACTTTACGAGGAATGCTCACATTGTTAAACTCTTCTTTCCATAATCGAGTAAAATGTTGATATAGGACATACTTCTCATTTTTACTTTCCATTTCTTCTTTATAAACTTGAAATGCTTCTCGATGAGTAAATTTATTTGACAAGTGTAACCTTCCAGTTGTAGGCAGAACTTCACAATGCAAACTAAAATAGTTCATCATCCAACTCATTTCATAATGACCAATAGAACCTTTGGTCCCAACTCCGTGATATGCATAAAAAATGAGATCTCACTACAATAGATCGGCCGTATACTGAGGCTTTTATCGAGGAAATTGAATGGATGCATTTTTGCCCTGACGTCGATGTAGGTGTCAGTATGCGCATCGGAATTAAAGCGCCGGTATAGGTATCAGTATAGTCATCGATATGTGCGTTGGTATAATCGTCGGTATGAGTGTCGGTATTATTGATGCTCATAGCGATGGTTATACTAGTGTTTGTGTTGGGTGCACCATCGCGTATACCAGCACCCGATGCTTATTCCGATGACCCTACTGGGACTACCGTCGTTTATATCGACGATCATATCTGCAAATTTTGTTTTGGGTAGAGTGTGTTGTCTTTTGCTATAGCAACATTACCATGATGTTGCTTAGCAAAAGAAAATACACTCTGCCAAAAAAAAACCGAGTACATGTGATGTGTACTCTAATGGCAACCAAAATATGATTTCATAAAACAAAATATTATTGGACACAAAAGAGATAATCAGAATGAACCATGAACCATGAACCATGTACAAAAAGAGTTATATATTTCATAAATGAAGCATGTACAAGAGTGTGGCAAACCAGTGTCATATATGAGGCTTTTACAAAATGTGGCAAAGCATTGCCATATAAGAATCAAATACAAAATTTTGGTGTCCCACTGCCATACACATGCAAAGAATGTTCCATATCAATAGCCCTGCAACAAAGAACATTCATGAAATGAGATAAATTCACATGAGATTTACAAGCAACAAGTAAAAACCAAGTTTACAAATTCATCACCTCATCGCAAATGCTCCCATGAAGCAACTGCACCGCGTCCCTCCAAGTCCTCCAATAGTGCAGTCAATCCATGATGATATCCATAAGCCTCCTCTGTTCGTGTTGGAGGATGACCCATTGCCAGCTCCTACAACAAATATACAAAAATTAGAGGAACATACATGACAAGCTTAACACAAACAAATTCAATAAACCAAATGGTACTTACAAACTCATGATGCATCGTGTCATATCCGCCATTCCCCAAATGTGACGGTCCAATCGTATCTAAACATGTGGGTGCGGCATCTCGCTGTTGGTGATATCGGTCGGGAGTCTGCTACTACTCATCACGAATCATATCCCACTCCTCAGCATCTAACCATACAGGCTTTGCTAAGCCTGCTTTGAAAGCATCACCAGCCTGGGATCGTCGATGGGACATAACTTCGCGTGCTGTGTGCAGAATCCACTCTGAACTGATAAGAGGCGATCTTTATCTTTCGATTTATCTTGTTCACTCCATTTCAACATGATAGAGTGTCCAAAATATATGGAGCAAAGTTATCGTATACGTGCATGCATTGCTTTTCCGGCCGCATCCATCACCGGAGCTCCATCTCCGATACTACACACCTTGGAGTCATCATGGTCATAAGCACCCCAAGGTGTATGTGGTGTTCCACGTGGTGTACCTACATCTGAGGTACTTGTTCTAGGAGTAGAAGTGGGCAACACAACATCCATGGCACTACCTCCACAACAGCCGCCTCCTCCAGACCTACTTGTAGATCCACTCCTAGAACCTCTTGCTCTAGAGTGTGACCTCGACCTACAAGAGGGGCCAGCACCTGTATCACGCTGAGGTGTCCAACGCACATGTCTACTACTAGAGCAAGTTGGTGATGGCTGAAAAGATGGTCGTGCTGGAGTCTCCACATATAAGCCCTTGTTTAATCTTATGTATTCTGCAATTCTCCATGCCCATCACAATTTTAAATGCAGCCCTACAACATCGAATCCCTTGACTAAAGTAATATTCAAAAGCAACATGTGTTACTAACATGTTATCCTCAATCATTTGCATGTGAGAAACAAGGTATAAATCTTGCCTTTCACTATCTAAATGGAAGAATTTCTCTTTTAGATGCTTTAGTTTCTTCATTCCTAATTTATACAAACATTTCAAACCACAACAATGCTTCACAATGTCCAATGCAATTTGTGTATCTGAAGTAAGGAATTGAAATATTTTTTTACTTACTTCACGAGGCCTTCGCTTAAAACACCACATACTTTGTATACTCTCTCTCTCTCTCTGCTGACATTCTTTACTCCACATGCACTTGAATCAGAAGAGAGATCAATAGGTGGATTGAGTTCAATAGATGGATTGGATTGACCATTGTTGCATTGAGAATCTAACTTAAATGACTCAACTAAGAACAAAGAATCATTGAAACATTCTAAGCCATGGTCATCATTCATTAAATGATCCATTGAAAACAATGAATTTGAAATTCTATCGACTCGATCACTAGAGACAGGTGCTGCCCAATCGTCTACTGAAAGAGAGAGCTCATCTTCATTGACAATGGAAGTGTAAGAGCATTATCTTTATAATATAAAAACAGTGGAAGTGTAACATCAAGCAATTATATCTCACAAATCACGTATCTAGATAATTATGAAGATGGATTGTGCCCATTATTGTGGATTATATTATTTGACTTTATGTCATAATCAAGAATCATTTAGAGGTATGATTTCGTTGCTCATTAAAAATTGTTTAGGCAATCCATCATGGAACATTTACCATCTTGAGTTAATCAATTGGATCATGGCTCATAAAATGTCAATGAGAGAGAGGAGCTAGCGATATGATGATTTCCACCATCCTATGAGTCATGCGTGCACACACACACATGCATAAAGACACACATATGCAAATGAACCTCACTCATGGAAAAGTCAAAAGATTTTCCAAGAAAAGCAAAACTGATTACACTAGACATCGAATATGAGAAAATTCAACTGAAGGATTTTTCCTTTCTATATTCATGTTTTAAAAGCTAACCCTCTTCACGCTCTATTATCCACCCTTGTTAAGATTAGGCCATAAACCCTTGTTTGGAGTGAGACTTGAGTTAAGAGAAAGCCTCCAATATTGTGGAGTGTTAAGAAATCAATACTCAACCTTGAAGACTATTTTTCTTGCACAGATATGGAGGATATGTCGTAAACCCCATGCTACATTGTTAGGATATGTCCATCATGCATTTTGCTAAGTTTTTCATAAACCTAAACATATACTCTTGCTTTGAGATTAAAAAAACATTGAAGTTTTCTTCATTACTTCCAACTTAAAAACGTATCACTCAAAGGTTAATCTCAAGACCCTCTAGTAGTCCAATCTTTAATCTCTCAAGGACTAAGGTTTTTGAGAGTTGGATTCAAGTAAAATTTTTCTTTCTCACCTTACCTATCGGGTTTTGGGTTTTTATGAATAAAAGAAGGGAGTTCGTGGTGAACACACTTGATAGAAAATTACACTATAAGGAAGGTATGAAGCTTAATGTCTTAGGGAAAGTGATGTTTATCAAAATGTTTGTGATCTCATTTATTATTCCTTTGTTTTCTAATTCCTAATAATAATACATTTCTCAAACATGGAAACAACATGCAAAGACTTCCTAACTAGAAGTGGGTGCCTAGAATTAAGTGCGACAGAAAGTACTTGACATTGCTTGTGGCATTGGTGGTGGAGATTGTTACATTGATGTCAGTGTAGTGGGCATTTACATTAGCTTTGGAAAAGATCAGTGCAATTTGAGATGGTAGATTGCACAACAATCATGACACACTTCTGGATATCCAAGTAAGTTTTTTCATCCAAACTCAAGATTTTTCATGTCTTGCCCATAAATGGTCTTTCCAAGTTATTTTCTTTCAACCTTTTCTATTATCAATGTTTAGCACATGTCAAAGCTTGCAGAGCCATGTACATGGTGTTTTTGCTTGCAAGAGGTTGAATGTATTTCCATTGTACCTCATTGATGTAAGAATATGAACCTAGGATACACCATCACTTTTTCAAAAGATATTTAAGTGGCTCAAACCTGGTGGAAAATTGATGATCACGGATTATTGCAAGTCCTTGAATGTGTCTTCTTTACATTTTCAGGAGTACATCAAGCAAAGAGGATATGATCTTCATGGTGTCAATGCTTATGGCCAAGTAAGTGGTCCTACTAAAGCTTTTATTTCAAAACATATGACAACCAACTATGATATACCCAAGTTTGATTAGGCTACAATTGCTTGCTTCCTGCTTCAATTCTGTACTCTAGTTGAGCCATCAAGTTACACCTAGTTTGAATCAGTTACAGCTAATTGTGCCATCAAGTTACACCTAGCTAGTTCTTGGCTCAACTCAGCCAATGTCTATAAATAGATCACAAGACGAAAGGATCATTTTACAAATGCACGAGTCGAGATAGAGCACATATAGCAAAAGAGCTCAGAGAGAAAAACGACAGAAAAACCTTAAGCAAAGCAAAATTCAGTAATGGAGAAGAAGGGAACTAGAGAAAAAACTCACAGGTAACCTAAATTTACCATATCAATTCAAGATTCCAAAAAGATTCCTTTTGAAAACCCTGGAAATTACAATAATTTGTTTGAAGTAATTCACATTTTTGTCCGAGTTTAGAGTCATGGAACTCTATGCCGAGCATCGACACTACAGGAAAAGTTGATGCCAGGCATCGACTTTTGGGGAAATTCGATTCCAAGCATCGAATTTTGGCCACTGTCGATGCCAGACATCAACTTGGGTGAGGAACTCGATGCCAAGCATCAAATTGGCGACAAGTTCGATGCTAGGCATCAACCTTGCCTCCAAACTCGATGGCAGACATCGAGTTGGGCAACCAAGATGATGCCTGGCATCGACTTGGTCGATGTGTGGTATTGACCCAGTGGTTCAAGTTAATACTTGGCATCGACTTGGTCTCCCAACTCGATGCCTATCATAGAGTTTGGAGGCAAGGTTGATGCCTGGCATCAACCTTGCTTGGCCAATTCGATGCTTGGCATCGAGTTCCTTGCACAAGTGGATTTCTGGCATTGACCTTGTCACCCAATCCGATGCTTGGCATCGAGTTGGGCGACCAAGTTGATGTCAAGCATAGAGTTGACCCCAAAATTCAATGCCTGGCATAATTGGACCAAGGGTTTGATGTCTTACATAGGCTTGATCTCCCAATTCGATGCTTGACATCATCTTGGGCATTAAGGTCGATGCCTGGTATCGACTTATAGGCAACATTCGATGCGAGGCATCAAGTTGTGGCAGAAGCTTGATGCCTCACATCGATTTGACACCCAAACATTGAGATGAATGTTATCCCTAAGACAATGGCATACCTTTGACTAACAAAAATTGTTTCACTTCAGGGACATTGAGAAGAGAGAGGAGAAATCCTTTAAGAAGTTGAAGGTGACCATATGCATCTCAAGAGAGGGTGCTCGGGACAGAAGCATTGGACATTTGCTGAAGCAAAAGAAGAGCATATTGTCTTTGCCTCTGAGTGTGAAAGTAATCCGATGGCCATATCATCAGGTGGTCATAGCAGTGTCAAGCCCATTGAGGGAGAGCCTGGTAGAGAAGATATATCTAAAGAGACTGAAGTTAGTAGGAAAGATAGACCACTTCGAGACATGACAAATCTGGAGTGGTGCCTTCAGTTATAGAGGAGAAAAATGCCACTCTGCTTGTGTTTGTTGGCGCTTATGGGAGGGGAAAGATTACCACAATGCAGGTTTTTCAATATGGCCTTGTATATGAAGATGAGGACTTAGATAACCTCCTTTTCCTAGTGGAGACTTCAAAAGGATTGAGGAATATGATTTGCAAAATGGAGCTCCTATGTCATGAATGTTGTGCTCCAGAGAGGCTCGCTGAAATCTACATGGAATCAAAAAATTTTATCGTGGATCTCTTACCATGCATATAGGGAAATATAATGCCAAGCCACTATAGGAAGACTACACCTATAAAGTCAAAGGGAAGAGGCCCCAAAAGAAGACCAAGCAAACTGATGCTCGCTTCTGGGATATTTCTTACAGAATAGAATAAGATAAGGGAGGAGATTGCCAAGAAGAAGCTCGTGAAAAAGGGGCAACTTTTCCACCTCCCCATTACTATAATCAACAGACCCCCAGTAGGCCCAGTTACAAGAAGGAGGCCTCTTGAGATAAGGGAGCCACGTAATCTGAATGAATGGAAACTTAAGAAGAAGATGAAGATAAAAGCACATGCAACCGCCATACCATTCTCGATAATGGTGGATCCAAACGAATGCAGGTCGGTGTAGGGATTCAATGAAGTTTTGTTTGAGGACTATACATACTACATTATTGGAGGATCACACTCTATAGAGGCCCAAAGACATCTTGTAAAAGAGCATCCAACTACATACTTCTTCAGTTATGTAGAGTGTAAAATCTATGTTGGTTTGACTACAAAGGGGGCCAAACTCCTAGCTTGGAACCACAACAATGACAATGATTATAAGCGAAAAATCTCGTCCATCAAGCATGTCAGATTCTTTCACCATGAGTATGTTGATTCCCTAGGGGCACATGGTGGAAGGATCCATCCAAATATGAGAAAGCAGTGTCTGATAGAGGTAGGGATAGCAGTGGATGACAATGTGAAGTCAGATGCATTCTGTAAATTTGACCCATGGTTCCAACTCGCCTTCAGGACAAGGGAAATCTAGGATCTTTAGGATAAAATATTCACAATGTGGGAAAAGAGGTCAAAGGCCAAAAATAGAAAAAGGCAAAAAAAAAAACAGATCCTCGAGTGGATGTAAAAGGAAAGGGAAAGAAAGCTGATCTCTCCACTGAAGATGCTAGTAAGGATATGAAGCCTACACCTTGGAGAGCATTGCAAGGCATAAAGGATGACACTTTGATAATTTCAACATTATCAAGGGTCATTTCCAAAGAGCTAAGCCTTGAGGAGATGGTCATCGAGCTAAATAAGTAAGTAGAGTCTTGTCATTGATTGGTTTCTCTCACTCTTTCAGGAACTTATCATGTTGTTTAAAAACTCACAATGCAGTCACAAGGTTTATATGAATATTCAGGAGGTGATGATGAGGAGGCTTGGGTGCTTCATATGGAGTGAAGTCCAGGCAGAGTACCCGATCACCTCCTCATACAAAGCATTGTCAAAATACTTTATATTGTTTGGTGATTGGGTGAGTTCTCTTGCTCATTACAATATAATATGATTGAGTTTCTCAAGTAATTGGTGCTATTTGATGCGAGGAATCCAATTATAGGAAGACACATGCTAGAAGTCGATGCCTAGCATCGAATATAAGAGAATTGCTATGTGCAACAACAATCTTTAGTCGAAATTTGATGTTGGGCATCAAATTTCACTAGGATTTTGATGCTACGCATCGTATCATAGCACATACCTGACTTCAAGTATAGCTTGCCACAAGTAGTCGATGCCATGCATCGACTTAAAGCAAGTTATATGGCAGTTGGCCTCTAACTATCTATTCATTTAAGTCTCCTAGCAAAGACTTATTCAATGCTAAGCATCAAAGACTTATTCAATGCTAAGCATCATACTTATTCAATGCTAAGAATCTTTGAGTTGACACTCGTCCTTTGTTTGCAAAAACCTCAAAAGAAGAGTGGTGAGCCAAATGAAGACTGTCCTTCTGCCTTCCTTGCTCATATCCAAAGGGCAAGACATGAGAAGTCTAGAATAAAGGCACAGGAGATGGAGTTCGAGGATGAGTCCTCTGGACTAAAGTGTTTTCCAAACCTTGTAGAACCCTTAAGGTCATTGTATTACAATATATATTGTGATGATGTGAATAATATTTGTACAATATTACCTAGGAAACATTATTCCCTTTTAATAGTAGACATCCCATATGGCTTTAGAATGAGTGGTTCTATTAATGATGATAAGCTATTCAAGCACCCACATATATGAAAGATGGTGATGGATTTTGCTGAATTGACCATGTCGCCACTATGGAGGATTGTCATATTTCATAGCAGGGACCAATCCTTGTCTGTCACACAGCATTAAAGTCAAGGTGTCATGCTGTCGAGTGTCTTACATGGTATGTACTTGGTTTTTGTCTCCTTCTAGAAATTACATGTGACAAATTATAAATTTATAGGATAAAGACATATGTAAATCACATGCCACGACATAGGTTCATTAGTGTTATCGAGTGCCTTTGTGTACTATGATGATGTTAGTAAGAGAAGGTTCAAGAAACATTGTAGTGAGAACAAATTTTTGAATGTGGTAATGTTCCCTACCGTTACAAAGAAGCTTTGTCATGTGGCAAGAGACAGGACATTGGTTAATCCTTACCAAAAGCCCCAAAAACTTATAATGAGGTTAATCCAATTATTCTCCAATGATGATAATTGGATCTTGGACTTATTTTTTGGCACAGGTAGTTCTAATTGCAATCTTGCTCATTGACACTTTTTTGGCATCACGTGTAATTGATTTGTTTGTTTTCAAGGATGACACTCGCTTGTGCCCTCAAAATGTTCAGGCGTTGCATTGCTATAGAGAAGGATGAAGCCCAAGTCAGCTTCATTAGGAGGTGGATTAATGGCTTGAATGAATGCCTAGATGAGGAGCAAGAGGTTGGGAAGAAACATATAGCTGACACAGAGAGATTCTAGCCTACATCAAGGGAGCTTGTACCACCATTGGTAGATGAGCCAGGTGACATGGTTGACCTTGAAAAGCCAGTTATAGAGCAAGAAAAGCCCTCAGAACCTACTCAAATCCCTGAAGATGTTGCTATGCAAATATATGATCAGCTTCTATTGTAAAAGGGTTGTTGAACTTTGTAAACATATAATTTTGAAATGATTTGATTATTGGAATATAAGGATCAAGGTTTTTGTTATTTGTGCTTAGCCCATTTCACATTCAATGCATTTGTGTTGGATTGATATGTGGTTTGTTGTACATTTACGGCTGATTATTAAGGTCATAGTGTTGAAGTGGTAATTGGAACAACTTGATGAGCTAAAATAGAAGTATGCAGAAAAGCTCCTCCAATGTTTATGCTAGTGTTGAATGATGTAATGTTATATATACTAACACTTGAAAAGTGTATTTTATTTCTCCCTGTAGATTAACTCAAATTCTTAATAAGAATGAGAACATAAATCTCACATCAAGAGTGCCAAGTGCCAAGTGCTATATCGAGAGATTGAGTTTCTTTGTTTTTGGCATTGTTGCCACTACTTTCTGAAATTGGAAACTCTGACATGAGGTGCTGGATTTTTCGATGGCCTTTTTTGGCATTGAAAATAATTTAGTAAGCTTCTTCATGAATCGGATGCTTCAATGGTGGTTTTTCATGGTACTAATTGAAAATGAAATAATGTTTTTCACCGTGGAATAGGAAATGAGTTGTTTTTTCAACATTTTATGCATTTCTTCTCAAATAAAAAAGATAACATGTCTTTGTTCTTGTTTGTTATGACTCAGTGTTATATAGTGTTGATGCTCATTTAAATCAATTTAATGCACTCTTTTCTCAGTTCCAAGCTCAAAAGATGGAAATCTATGATGGCATAAATGCAGTTCTCTTGCTATGCACACTTCCATCCTCATGGGATATGTTTTGCACAACCATTAGTAATAATGCACCTAGAGGCACGCTTCTTTGTAATGACATGTGTGGTGCACTTCTGAGTGAAGAGATTTACAAGAATTCTATGGCTACCACCAATGTTATATTTTGACGGGCAACCTTGCCCTTCATTTGTGCAGGTTAATACAATTTCTTACCTGTATATCACAATTTTAGTTCATTTTTTGACAGTTAATAAAAGTCAGTAGCTTTATTTTACGTTCAAAAACACCTAAAACGGGCAATACGGCCGTCAAAAATCAACACTGGCTACCACAGATAGTGGAGATGCATATAATGTCCATGGTTCTAACCAACGAAAGAATCAATCACATGGAAGGGGCAAGAAAAAAGACCATAATGGTCAACATGGCAAGAGTAGAAGCAAATCACAAAAGAGGGATATTGAATAGCATAATTGCCATAAGAAAGAACATATGAAGAAGGATTTCTATGATTTGAAAAAATCCAAAGGTAATGGTAACCTTTTGATGGGCATGTTAAATAGTTATCTACACTATATACTTCAACTATGAAGATAGAAGAAATAAATGCTAGTTTTGATGATGTAGATGTGTTGAAACGTGATAATATTGTGCCTAGTGAGGCTCTTATGGTTGTTTCCGTTGCATAGATATGATTGCTATATTTTGGTGATTCTTTTTATGTGACACCACACCCAACTTCGTTTCATGTGACACCACACCAAATATATTAATTATAGAATGCATTAATTTCATAAATAATTCATATTCGTTGATGACATAGAACTTGTAATCACTACTGTGAAAGTGTATCTTGCACCTATATTCAAGACTTATGTTTATCTAACTGATTGTTGGATGGAAACACTAATTTGAAATTCTTATTGTATTGTATATATGAATATCTCAACCCTACATTAGCCATCACTACTATTCTCGATGCAAAAAGCAATTAGTACTGCAACTTTGCTAATAGTAATTTATTATTGACATGTTTAGAAATGGACTTGAGATAAACCTATGATTAACACTACAACTTTGCTAATAGAAATTCATCCTTGCATGCATAATTTGAAAATAGATTCAAGAAAAACTACAATTAACACTACAAGTTTGCTAACATAACTTCATCCTTGCATGTGTTCAAAAATAGACTGAAAAATACTTGTAATTAACACAGCTACAATTTCACTAAGAAAACTTCATCCGAGAAGGAATTCAAAAAGAAATTGAAAAAAGATTGCACATACCATTTACACTTTGTCATTCAGAACTACAAATCCTATTCAATCTTGAACCTTAACTATAATCAATAAATGAACTAATAGACTATGAAGTAACTAGTACCACTAGGCATGTTGAATTGTAACAACCAAGACTACGGGATGAACTTAGCTACTCAACATTGAAGAGTGTCATGTGGCAAACTTAAGAAATGCATAGTAATCCACTTAGTATATGATAAAGAGAACTTTGATTGTCAGGAATACAATCCTTCAACTATCAAAATACAAACAAAATAGATTAAGCTACATCTAATCTTTTAGTCTACATTGTTTAAGCAAAAAAATTCTCTCTCCTTATAGACTCTTCCTTTATTTTCTTATTCATGCAACCTCTCATGTGTGCTTCATCTTCTACATTTTTTTCTAATCAATTTGTACTTCAACGAACCCGATCTACTTTCTTCTTCAGTACTGCCTTATACTTCTTTCTTGCCCAATCAATATAGCTATCTGTACTTATGCTAGCTTTAATATGGAAAAATAGGAAGTTTTTACGAAAATAGTTCAAGTTTTATTTATCAAGGGTGATACAATGGGGGGTTCCTATACAAGGATTCAAACAATTATGTTTTGATATTATCATTTTTTCAGTAGAAGCCTAATAATATCTTTCAACTTATAAGTGCTCAAGAGTCCTTTTCTAAAGTTCATATTTTTCCTTTATGAAGAAATAGATAATTTATGGCTCTCAACTTTTAGCACAATACCCTTGGCATTAACAAGCCCTTACCTTGATCAATAATCTTGAAACTGGTATTGATGCCGATGGAAAATATACTTTTATTATTTTTAGTATCATTTATTTATGCTATGGAAATCTTATGGTATGCATCCTTAGCATCAATATTATAAACTCATTCATATACTTGTAAATCTTGTGAGCCTGAATGAGAGAGAGAGAGAGATCATAAGGAGTGGTTTGCAATGAATGTGCAATGCCATATCTTTATAACTTTGTTTCTTTTTATCATGAAATGTACTATTTGTTCACACTCTATTTGAGTATTTCAATTTCATTACATTCTATGGAGTTATAGTCTGTAACTACTTCATATGAAGGTTGGGAAAACCTATGTAGATGGTAGAACAGTAGTTAGCTAAGTGCAACCATATTATTAAAGTGACACTCTACTTTTTAAAGTAGTAAATAGGCTTGCACCTTATGATTGGTAGATATTGTTAGCGATATAGTGAAATGACTTATACATAATCTCATATCAAAGAATAGATGCTAATAGCTGGCATCAAGTTTTTGGTGTTCATCATAGTGAGAATGTATTATGGTAATATCTATTTTGGTTACAAGTTGTTCCACATATACTTCTTCTTGAGGATCACCATTTAGGAAAGCACTTTTCACATCGAGTTGATGGATGGGCCAATTAAAATGAGCACTTAAGGCAAGGATTACTCAAATAATTTTGAACCTTGCAATAGGGGCAAATGTTTCTTCATAGTCAATGCCATGCTTTTGTTTGTGTCCTTTTGCAATTAGATGTACTTTGTATTTATCCAAAGTTCCATCTAACTTGTACTTGATTTTATAAAGCCACTTGAATCCTATGAATTGATGATTGGATTGCTTAGGTACAAGTGTTCAAGTATTGTTCTTATGAGTTGCATTCTTCTCAATATGCAATCCTTCTTCCCACTCTGGGCAGCCTTGAGCTTTTGTAAAGTTAGAAGGCTCTCTCATTTATTGGATTTGATGCATAAGTGCATAGTTTACATAATGACTTTGTTCTTGTTGTTGCTTCTCAATAAGTCTTTGAGACCCTCTAGGTTGTTCGGAAGTACTTGCTTTTGAGATGTGCTTTGGAAATGAAGTTGTCCCCCTCTGAAATGTAGATGGGTGGACTAAAACTTGAGATTGGATCCTTACTTGAGTAATTAGAAGACTCATCAAAGACTATGTGTGTGTGGAAATAGTGATGGATTGTTTTTCCAAATCATACAATCTATATGCTTTATATTGTTCACTGTACCCAATGAAGATATTCTTCTTGGACTTAAATGATAGCTTGTGCCGATCCCCCTTGGGCGCATGGACAAATGATTCACTTGCAAATACTTTAAAGTAGTTGACATTGGGCATTCTTCCAAAGTAGGCTTCAAATGGTGTTCAATTATGAAATGCACTTGTAACGACTCTATTGATAATGTGTACAAAAATTTGTACAACTCCAGCCCAAAATTTGAAAGGTAATGCCTTGTTATGAAGCATGGGTTGTGTCATATCCATGACACCGCATATCTTCATTTTAACTACCCCATTTTGTGATTGCTAGAGATCTTTAATTCTCCAAATGTTTGATCTACCTTGATTTAAGAGCACCTCTATATCAAGAATAAACCAAATTTCACACAAACTTTGCATTAATCTTCAAGATCATTCAGAAATACTTCTCTATGTGAAGTTTCTTCAATTTCACAAAGTCTGCTCCAGAAATGGATTTCAATACCTAGACATAACCTTAAATTTACTCATCCAAATGATATATAAACATTTTTGCTACCTTTCTGCAACTATAATGATAATTAGTTTTCCAAAAGAACTATTAAATCTTTGATTTGATCACTTAGATCAAATATATATAAAAAATTATCTTCTTGACATACCAACTTCGACATGGTCAGCTTCATAAGCTGATTTCTCACAAAGTACAACCAATTTTGCTAAATGCTTTTAGCCATAGCTTCCTTGTCTTTTAAAAATTTTGAATAGTCACATAGTTGCCAAAATCTGATATGTCTTCATGTCCTTGAACTCTTCTCCTCCATATCTACTCAATTTGTGATTTACCTCCAAAGGTGTGGTTGAAGACTTACAATTCTCATGTTAAACTTCATCAGAAGATTCTTCATGTACTTTTCTTGTGTAACATATACTGCATGTTGAGTATATACAATCTCCATCCCTAGGAAATAAGACAAATTTCCCAAATCACTTAAACTCCTTTTCCATTTTGTTCTTGAGATCTTTACTTCCTTGAGCATCTGTACCTGTGATAATAATGTCATCAACATAAATGCAAACATATATGTACCCATTTTCACTTGCTTGCACTAGCAGACTACTATCTACCTTTGAAGCTTGATATCCAAGTTCATTCAAGAACTTGACAAGTCTATAATTCCATGCCCTTGGGGCTTGCTTCAAGCCATACAAAGCTCTCTTGAGCTTACACACATAATCTAATCCATTTGAATCTTTGAAACCCTTTGGTTGCTCCATGTACACCTCATATGCAATATACCCATTCAAAAATGCATTCTTTACATCTAATTGAGATAAGTTCCAACCTTTACCTGTAGCAATAGCAATTAGGGTTTTGATTGTAGACATCTTCGCAACTGGACTAAAGGTTTTATCATAGTCCACTCCATGTGTTTGGGCATATCCTTTGACCACAAGTCTAGCCTTTTATTTTGACACTTTACCTTATGCAAACCTCTTTGTCTTATACACCCACTTGCATCCAATTACCTTCTGATTTCTTGGTCTTGGTACCAATTCCCATGTCTCATTCTCAAGCAGAGCAACATACTCCTCTTGCATTGCTTTTTCCCAATTAAAATTACCTTTGGCTTCATCTGTCTTTACAATATAAGCATAATCTTTGGTTGTCAAGAAAGAAGTATCATAGCTATACCTGATAGGTTGCTTCCTTTCTCTTAATGACCTTCTAACCTCTGCCCTCCTTGAGGTCTCTTCTTCATTTTTTTTGGATAAAACCTTGGTCTATCCTCATCATTATCCTGCATTTCACTTCTACAAACATCATCATCATTATCTTCTTCATATACCTTCATCTTTGACTTCCCTTTCCTTTTGATTTCTTCAAGATCTATACACACATTGTTTGAGCCTCTAAACCATGTGCTTTTCTCATCAAATGTGACATCTTTTGAAACAAGAAATTGTTTTGTGGATGGATTCCACAACCTATATCCCATCTGTCTATCATCATACCCAATAAACACATACTTTTCTACCTTGGATTCTAGCTTATGTCTCAATTGAGATGGAAACATAAGCATATTCCAAACATCCAAATATTTTAAAATGATCAAGAGTAGGCTTCTTACCCCACCATGCTTCATAAGGAGTCATTCCATCCAATGCTTTGCATGGTAGCCTATTCACAAGATAAGTTGCAGTGTTAATTGCTTCTACCCACATGTAATTAGAGCAATTCTTCTCCTTCATCATTGATCTTGCAAAATCTACATGAGTTCTATTTCTTCTTTTTGAAACTAAATTTTGTTGTGGGGATTAATTGCAAGTCACTTCTCTTTTTATACATGCATTCCAAAGATAATAATCAAATTCTTTAGAAAAATATTCTCCTCCTCCATCTAATCTCAACCTCTTAAGCTTTTGTCCTGTAATTATTTCTTGATAGGCATGATAGTGTTTGAATGTCCTAAACATTTCAGATTTATCCTTGACTACATATAGTGTAATCCACCTTGTTGCATCATCAACAAACAACACATAATCCTTGGATCCATTTATGCTATAGTCCTTGAAGGACCCCACACAACTGCATGAACCAATTCAAGCATATTTGAATACTTATACCCTTGCTTATTATATGGCTTCTTGTGAGCTTTACCTAGTTGACAAGCCTCACATTTGTATACCATGTGTTGACCTTCAATATTTGGTAGACCAAGCACTGCACCATTTTTTGTCATCTCTTTTATCCCTCTTTCATTCAAATCTCCTAGCCCCTTATGCCCTAAATCCAATTCAGACATCTTTTGGCTTCCATAAGTGAACAATGTATGTTCCATATTACCTTGGACTTTGAGAGTGAATAGCCTTCCTTCCTTTTTCCTTGTAACAATGCTTTTATATCTGTGACTTGGATCTTTAACATAGACACCATCATTTGTGAATCTAACTTCATATCCCTTCTCAATAATTTGCTCTACACTTATCAAATTCTTAGGGATTGTTGGAACATAAAGTACCTTGCTTAGAAGTGTGCTAACACTCTTTGTCTTGATTGATCCAATGCTTTCAACCTTCTGTTTAGTGTTGTCTCTTGTTTGAACTGTATGTCCACTCACTCTTGCTTCCATATCAGTTAT
Organism: Ceratopteris richardii; assembly: GCA_020310875.1. Classification (NCBI taxonomy): domain Eukaryota; kingdom Viridiplantae; phylum Streptophyta; class Polypodiopsida; order Polypodiales; family Pteridaceae; genus Ceratopteris; species Ceratopteris richardii. The sequence continues at coordinate 95,859 of MU260643.1, forward strand.
TTAGGAGATATTACCACTCAGGTGATTGCTACAGCTTGAGTCAATATAAAACACCCTTTGATCTTCATTTATTCCTTCATGTATTGCATTCAAAATGAGAGTCAAGTCTTCCTTCTTATCTGATGCATAATTGTAGTAAGTGTTGTTGTAGGATTGAGTCTGAAAATCGTTCCACCTCCTCCAACAAATGAAGTCCTACCACCTCTTACTCTAAAGTTGCCTTTTTGATTTCTATCTCTTCTTCCTCTTTGGCTGAAACTTTGATTATAACTTCCACCATTTTGATTATTATACCAACAATCATTTGCCAAATGATTTGTTCTACCACAACTCCAACAAGCTTCAACATTTTCTTTACTCTTACCTCCTCTACCTTTACCTCTGTAATTCATCTTCCCTTTTGTGAAATGCACTTGAATTGAAGATCCTTCTTCACTATTTGATTACTAGCCTTTAACATTCTTCTTCTTGTCCTTTGAATACATAGCTTGACTTGTGCTTCTATCATTCTCGCCTTTAGTGTCCTATTTAAATGTTAGCATATGTCCTAGCAATTGATTAAGATCAAGAGTTAAGTGATCTAATGATAATCTTGTAGAGAATATGAAAGGCTTCCGATTTTCATCTCCTCTTAGGCCTGTAAGTATTTGCCTTACCAACTTGTCTTCTTCAATATCTTCATATACTACTCCCAAACTATCTGCAATATCCTTCATCCTTGCAACATAATCAGAAATTGACTGAGATCCTTTCTTCTTGAAAGTTGTGAACTCAGCCCATAGTGAAGCCTTCCTTGATTTGGTTGTATTTTGGAAATGTTCTTCCAAATCATTCCACACATCTGCTGTATTTTTTAATCCTCTAATGTGTGGTAGAAGATAATCATTCATAGCCATGTAAATGATGCTCCTAGCTTGAGCATCTTTCTTCATCCAATTCTTCAAATCTGCAAGTTCCTCTCTTGTTGGAATGCTAGAATCCTTAAACTCTAGTTTTTCTTCTTCTCCTATAATAAATGCCATCAAATCTTTGCTCATGAGGTGTGCCTCCATCCTTATGGACCATGTTGGATAGTTCTCTCTATCAAGCTTATCAATCTGCAAGCTTTCTTTTATCTCTTTGATCTTTGTGTCTGCAATTATTCAGATTTATGAACATACAATGTACCTTTGATAAAAGCTTTGAACTTTTCTAATCCTTTTGAACTCGATCTTTGTACTTCTTCAAGAATTTAACCTTTGGAACCTTCAAATAACAAGATCTCTGATGTCTGCAATAGTCGAGATTTTCCTTGCTTCTCTTTCACCTTAATTTGATCTTCAAGCTCTGATACCACTGCTAGAGATCTTTAATTATCCAAATTTATGATCTACCTTGATTTAAGAGCACCTCTATATCAAGAACAAACCAAACTTTACACAAAATTTGCATTTATCTTCAAGATCATTTAGAAATAATTCTCTGTGTGAAGTTTCTTCAACTTCGCAAAGTCTGTTTCATAAATGGATTTCAATACCTACACATAACCTTGAATTTACTCATTCAAATGATATATAAACACTTGTGCTACCTTTGTGCAACTATAATGATCATTATTTATCCAAAAGAACTATTAAATATTTGAATTGATCACTTAGATCAAATATATATAAAAAATTGTCTTCTTGACATAACAACTTTGACATGGTCAACTTCATAATCTGATTTCTCATAAAGTACAACCCGTTTTGCTAAATGCTTTTAGCCATAGCTTCCTTATCTTCTAACTTAAATTTTGAATAATTAGTTACACAAAAGTTTACATTGAGCACTGAGATCCAAGCAATTCTTGAATTAGTAAAATGCACAATTCTGAGAACTTCACTTGCAGACTTCTACATATGAATGTTCCTACTTGTCATACTCACAACCTGAAGAGAATTAGATCATGAAACTTTGGTCATAACTTGATTAACTTCTGAATTAGATGTGTACAAAAGATATTCTGATCCACATGATAAGGCAGAGAGAAATCTATGATAGACCCGTTATTATTCTATGAAAAAACTCTCTACATATCTATCACTCATAGACTTGAACTCTATTGATTCTCCTTCTCTTTACTTGACATCATTGAATTATATATATACATTCATGCTCATCTTGTATCTATTACATGACTCTCTATCATTCTTATAAGTATTTATGGCTATATTACAAGGATTTCTACTCATAATGCACATATGCGTACAAACTATATTTTCCTTGAACTTCTTGACTTTCTTTTGATCTTTGATCTACTTCAATCACTTCATAATCATCAATTATTGATTGGTTTGCACCAACAATGATGGAGCATGAGGTTATGTGACTTGACATTTGGTGCCTTTCTACTTCAAGAAATCATCAAAGTCATGATTTATAAACTCGCCACCTCCATCTGATCTGATAGTCTTGACAAACATGGATGCTTCATTCTCAACTTGATAGATCCACTCTCTAAAGTTGGAGAAGGTATCCATTTTTTATTTGAGAGAACAGACTTGAATAAATATCATGTGGTTTTATGTTTTGGGCTATAATATCTTGAGTTGTAGGATCAATCACCTTAACTAAGGTGTCGCTAAGCAAGACTTGCGTGTTATGATCAATGATGGCTTTGAAAGAGAGGAGATTCATGCAAAGATTAGGTACAAAGAGCACATTGGATGAATCTTTGCATTCTCCTTTATTTTTTGTGATCTTGACTTTTACTTTTCTTTCTATTAAGAGACTCTTATTATTGCCTAGGTAGACTTCTCCTTTGTGTTCTTCTAGCTCTTGAAAGGATTCTCAATCTTTACACATGTGGGGACTAGCTCCACTATCAAATTTTTACTGTTGGGAGGATCTAGACGTGATCAAGGTGTTGGCTTTAGTTGAGATGAATAGATCTTTGCTTGAACAGGAGGACCTATGTGTGGAACACTTAGCTAGAATGGCTTCTAGACCTATACGGATTTGAGCTATTCTTTTTCTCGTAGCATTTCTCAAGGTGTCTTGGTTTCCCATAATAATTACATGTGAACTTCCTGTTGGAAGAATTGTTGGAGCCTTGCTTAGAAGAATTGCTAGATTGATGACTATAGTGCTTAGGCTTAGGTACCCTTGGCTTTCATAGTTGCTTCTTGAGATGAACAAGACTTTGCACGTGACTCATGGAGGAGCAAAAATCTTTGTACTTCTTCCCAAGTCAAGACTTGGCCTCTATTGTAGAGGTTCATTTCAAACGTCTCATATGGCTTTGGGAGCTTGTCAAGAAGCCTAATGGCCATATCTCCACTTGAAACTTGCTTGGCACATAATGCAAGCTTGTGTTGATAGCCTTCAAAAGTGACAATGACTTTAGTAACAAGGTCCTAGGGCCTAATTGTTAGGTTATGAAGTTTGGCTCCTAAGGTGTAAATTTTTTATGGATATTATCTTCGTTAAGTCTTAAAGTATCTTCCAAGCTTCTAAAGATGTTTTACAAGAGGTAATGCGCCCCTTTGTTAACTCATCACATGCTAACAAGAATTTCCATAGGGTGCATTTATCTTCGATGTTCCGTATGATCCATGTAATGGGATTGCTGTCCTTGTGGGGTTCGGGACCTCTAGCATCAAGAACTTCATATAAGAGGTTTGTATATAAATAATCTTTAATAGTATCTTTCCACAACTTATAATTTGTTCCATTCAATCATTCTTCTTTAGGCATGAACACTATTATGAATGACGAGAAGTACAACATGCTTGTTAACGATCTGTTGCAAATTGTAGACATTTTATAGCCCTTGATGAAGAAGATAGAACTTCAAGAAATGTCACACCACACTTGCAAAAAATTGTTGGAGCCGACACCAAAGAATTGAGACTTAGAGTAGCTCGATTTGACATGTTAAGACCCTTAGGTGGCTTAGATTAACCAACCCAATCACACACGCAGAAACTCGTTCTTATATTGCTTGGAGTTACAAAGTGATTTATGGCACTTAATGCCAAAGTGTCCCAAAAATGAGGGTTGATACCCTTGGAAAATACAAAAGATTGCTTTAGTACAAAGTGATGTAGGGCATTTAATGCCAAAGTCTTGCAAAAATGAAGGTTGATACCATTGGAAAATACAAAATATTGCTTTAATTATTAGAATGGCGGAAAAGGAGTGCCAAAAAATGAAGGGTCTTATGCCAAGAGGGTATGAGAGAGAGGATTACAAATATATGCCTTATTCAGGGGTTTCAATAACACACACTTAGTGGAAAAATAATAATGCTTCAAAATAATGGGGCTCAAAATATTGAATTTGAGTGACATAATTCTATGTTATCCCTTGCCTTGAAAGAAAACCAAGCCTTTTCAATGACCTTTGAATGCATTCATATAAAGAATGCATTGAAAAATTTTGAACTTTCAAGACCTATGGGTTGTTGATATATTTAGGTAGTGATGTGTGTGAACACTCTAGGACCACCGGGGCACTTTTTTCCCTCTTTAGGAGGTTTTTTTCCCCCGGCTTGTATATACGCCTATTGCCCTAATGGGCTACTTATCTTTGTACATTCTCTAGTAATACATTCAGTATTGTGTGTTTGTGCTCCAAGCTTCTTCTTCTTCCTTGTGCTATTCGCGTGCTTCCGCAGACGTCTATCTCCAACAATTGGTATCAGAGCAGGTCGTCGCTTCTTCTAGGGCGCTGTCGACACTCCTCCGTTTGCAGTCTCAGATTTGCACGAAATTTGGTGAGCATACTCAGGGTGTTTTCGAGATCAAAACTGCTTCGCTTTGTGGTGCCGAAACCGCGATCTGAGCTCGTTTCGGCCTTCGAACGCACTATCACAACGCTTGTGCAGGCTATTTCGTCCTTTTGTGCCAAAGGTAAATACCAGTTTCTGTTCGCCAGTTTAAGCGTCTCGAAGTCTGCTACAGGTCTAGCAGAACTCGTCTGGGCAGTTCTGTTCAACTTTTTGAGATACAGTCAATTTTCTGCATCAAGGTATTTTAGTCACCAGCCATGGTTGAAAGCAGTGATGTATTCCGTATGTTGGCTGTTGAGGATAAGTTGGATGGTACCAACTACCCATTATGGGCTTATATGATGCGACATGTTCTGGTTGCAAAAGGATTGTGGAATATTGTGCAGGGTGTTGAAAGACGTCCTGTTACACCTGTAACGACAGGTACTGCAAATACAGGTGTTGGAGCTGATGAAGATGGTGTCGAAGATGATATTCCGCAGATTCCTGTTCGTGCTGCTGTTTCTGTTGCACCTACTGCAGAGCAGATTCGTTGGGATGGCAGAGATGCCCAAGCACATGCATTGATAGCTTTGTCTGTCAAACGTGCCATTATTCCTCACATTCACTCTTGCAGAACAGCAAAGGATGCTTGGGATACACTTACCACTTTGTACCAGGCTAGGAATGAGGCTCGTGTTGCTTACCTCCGAAAACAGTTGGAGAGTGAGCACATGAATGAAGGTGATTCTATGGACAGTTTTCTTACAAAGATCAAAGACCTGAAGGAACAATTGATTTCTGCTGATGAGGTTATACTAGATAGCTCACTTGTGCAGACCGTTCTGAATGGTCTTCCTGATTCATATCAGAGTTTTGCCGCTACTCTTCGGTTGATGATGAAAGGCAATCCGAATGCCTTGTCATTTGAGGAATTAGTCTCTTTTCTGTTGCAGGAAGATCAGTCCAGGCAGAACAGGTCCATTATGCGTGTTGCAGATCAAGCTTTCCTGGCTGGTCAGAAGGGCAAAGGAAAATGGAGCTCTTCTACTAGTAAGCAAAAATCTGCAAATGCTGCACAATCGAAGAACCAAGATAAAGATGAGAAGAAATCATAAAAGCAGAAATTGTTCTGCAAGTACTGTAAAGGAAATGATCATATTATAAAGAGCTGTCCAAAACTGGCTGCTAAAGAGGCAAAGAAGAAAGAGGTTGGAATGGTTGTTGCAGAGGCCTCTACACCAAAAACAGAGTCTGCAAATCTTGTGCAGGAAGAAGAATGGGCGTTTACTACTGTCTGCAGTTTTGACCCATCTTCTCTTGATCAGTGCATGTCTGCAGTAGACTCAGATGTTCGGTACTTTGACAATGGGGCGACCAAACATATTACCTCGCAGCGCAGTTTCTTCTCTTCACTCGAGCCTGCCCCTACAGGGAATACTGTCACATGCGCCAATAACTCCTCTTATCCTGTTATGGGAGTTGGTAAGATCATTCTGACTACTACTGATGGTAGTTCTTTCACTTTGTCAGATGCTTTATTTGTGCCAGGGATAAAAAAGAACATGTTATCAGTTTCTGCATTAGCCAAGATTGGCTTGGTTGTGAAATTCGTTGATGACAGGTGTACAATCCATGATCTCTCAAATGGCGATGTGATTATTGCTTCTGGCATTTTATGTCGTGGGCTGTATAAGCTCATAGACTATGAAAGATCTGTGAATGATTCAGCATGTGCAGTTCATGATTCTCAGGCTATGTCAGATGCAAAGCTTTGGCATGCACGCTTTGTTCATCTGAATTTTGCTAGTTTGTTACGCCTGCAGAAATCTGAAATGGTGTCCTCTTTGCCCAAACTTGAGGCACCTGGAAAACATGTTTGTGAAGGCTGTATTTTGGGCAAAATGCAGCATTCTTCCTTTCCAAAAGATGGTTCAGTTCGGGCTACGCAGAAATTGCAGCTTGTACATAGTGATGTCTGTGGTCCTATGCAGACACCCTCTTTTGGAAATTACCTTTACTTTGTGACTTTCATTGATGATTTTTCCAGGCATGCATGGGTATATCCACTCAAAGCAAAGTCCGAAGTGTTCATGTGCTTCAAACAGTTTTTGGTTTTGGCTGAAAATCTGTTAGCATGTAAAATGGGCACCCTCCGTTCTGATCGAGGGGGGGAATATATGTCTTCAGATTTTGATGCATTTCTGGCTGAACGTGGGATAAAACACCAGTGTACAGTGCCGTATACACCTCAACAGAATGGAGTTGCTGAACGAAAGAACAAGTCACTCATGGAGATGGCGAGGTGCATGGTCAAAAGTCAGGCTTTACCACATGGTTTCTGGCTTGAGGCTGTCATATGTGCAGCATATGCACTGAACAGGTGTCCCACTAAAGCGTTGCAGTCTATCACTCCATATGAGGCTTGGCATGACCGCAAGCCATCTGTTGCTCATCTGCGTGTTTTTGGTTGTTTGGCATATGCATTAGTGCTTGAACAACATCGCAGAAAATTGGATGATAAGGCAGTAAAATGTATTTTTGTTGGGTACAGTTCTGAAAGTAAAGGCTATCGTCTGTATCATCCACAGACTAAACACATTCTGGTTAGCCGTGATGTTGTCTTTGTGGAAGATGCTATTCAGCCATTGCTTTCATGTACTAAGGAGACATCTGTTAGCTCCAAAGACATGTATGATACTTTGATGCCTCTTTTTACAGGTGGACAGGCTAGTGCTGGTCCTAATGAGGCAACTTCTCAGCCTTTGCAGGTTTCATATGATGATGCAGATCATTCCATTTCTGATGCAGATTTACATGATGCACTTGTTGATGAGAGAGCTGATATTGAGCAGGCAAAAACTATGCCAAAATGGCTGGTGCAGACTTTGCGTGACAGCAAATTAGATGCACCTTTGTCATATCGTACTCGTTCAGGCTCTCATAGTGCCTCCTTTGCATCAGATTGCTATGCTATGGCTGCATCTAGTCTCTGTGATGAGAATGAGCCTGTTTCTTTTGATGAAGCACAAAATTCAGAAAATTGGATGGCTGCTATGCAATCTGAATATGATGCTATAATGAAGAATGGTACATGGTCTTTATGTGACTTGCCTCCTGGCAAGAAGGCCATTGGCACTAAGTGGGTATACAAGCTGAAGCGTAAACCTGATGGTACAGTTGACAGGTATAAGGCTAGGCTTGTTGCAAAGGGTTATGCATAGGAAAGAGGCATTGATTTTGATGAGACCTTTGCACCTACATGCCGTATGACTACTGTTCGGAGCATTTGTGCACTTGCAGCCCATCATGGTTGGAATGTACATCAATTGGACATTAAAACAACATTTCTGAATGGTGACTTGCATGAAGAAGTGTATGTTTTTCAGCCCCGTGGCTTTGTGCAGAAAGGGCATGAAAACCAGGTTTGCAGGTTAAAGAAGGCATTATATGGTTTAAAACAAGCACCACGTGCTTGGTATGAGAAGATACATGCCAATCTGATTGCACATGGTTTTGAGAACAGTCCAACTGAAAGCACCTTATATGTTAAACGTGCTAATGATGTGCTTCTGATCATTGTTGTCTATGTTGATGACATGCTGCTCACTGGTCCTATTGAGATACATATTGCTGATTTTAAGGCTGATTTGCATACCTCATTTGAGATGTCTGATTTGGGGCATTTGCATCACTATTTGGGCATTCAGTTTATGCACGTTGATGGTGGAATGGCTTTGTGTCAAACGAAATATATTGACACATTATTGCAGCGTTTTGGCCTTGAAGACTGTAAGCCTATTGCCACTCCTATGGAGACAGGTTTACGATTGAGTCTTCATGATGCTGGAGATGCATTTGATGCTGTTCTCTATCAGCAGGCTATTGGATGCTTGATTTACTTATGCATTACTCGACCAGATATTCAGTTTGCTGTCTCACAGATGAGCAGGTTTATGCATTGCCCAGAAGTCACGCATTGGAAAGCGGTTAAGCGCATCTTTCGCTACTTGAGTGGTACTCGGCTACTTGGGTTGTTTTATCCCAAGGGGGGATCACTACCGCCAGATTTGCATGCTTTTTCTGACTCAGATTGGGCTGGTTGCTATGACACTCGTGTGTCCACCAGTGGTTTTTGCTTCATGTTTGGTAGCTCATGTATATCTTGGTTGAGCAAGAAGCAGCCTACTGTGGCCACTTCCAGTTGTGAGGCTGAGTATAGGGCAGCTTTCACAGCGACTGTTGAGTGTGTGTGGCTCAGACGCCTTATGGCTGATTTGGGTGTTGGCCAGTCTTCTGCCACCACCATCTTCACTGACAGTCAGAGCGCATTGGCAGTTGCGAGGAACCCTGTGTTCCATGCTCGCACTAAGCACATTGAGGTGCATTATCACTATGTCAGGGAGAGGTTCTCTGCTGGGGAGATCAGCTTGGCATATGTGCCCACGCAGGAGAACATTGCAGACCTTTTCACGAAGGCTCTGCCTAGGGAGAAGTTGAAGCTTTCCGCAAAGCTTTGGGCTTACTTCCTTTTGTGAAGTGATTTCCACATAGCTTGGCACTTCCTTATACATGAGTGCTAGCTCCTTGTTCACCGCATCACTCCAGGGGGGATTTGTTGATATATTTAGGTAGTGATGTGTGTGAACACTCTAGGACCGCCGGGGCACTTTTTTCCCTCTTTAGGAGGTTTTTTTCCCCTGGCTTGTATATACGCCTATTGCCCTAATGGGCTACTTATCTTTGTACATTCTCTAGTAATACATTCAGTATTGTGTGTTTGTGCTCCAAGCTTCTTCTTCTTCCTTGTGCTGTTCGCGTGCTTCCGCAGACGCCTATCTCCAACAATGGTCAATAAAAATAGATCATGGCTGAGAGAAGCCTTACAAATATGGAAGTGATATACACAAAATATTTACTGATAGTCCATGTGACATAAAGTACCTTGCTTAGAAGTGTGCTAACACTCATTGTCTTGATTGATCCAATGCTTTCAACCTTCTGTTTAGTGTTGTCTCCTGTTTGAATTGTATGTCCACTCACTCTTGCTTCCATATCAGTTATTTAGGAGATATTACCACTCAGGTGATTGCTACAGCTTGAGTCAATATAAAACACCCTTTGATCTTCATTTATTCCTTCTAAGATTGAGTTTGAAAATCCTTCCACCTCCTCCAACAAATGAAGTCCTACCACCTCTTACTCTAAAGTTGTTCTTCCTCTTTGGCTGAAACTTTGATTATAACTTCCACCATTTTGATTATTATACCAACAATCATTTGCCAAATGATTTGTTCTACCACAACTCCAACAAGCTTCAACATTTTCTTTATTCTTACCTCCTCTACCTTTACCTCTGTAATTCATCTTCCCTTTTGTAAAATGCACTTGAATTGAAGATCCTTCCTCACTATTTGATTGCTAGCCTTTAACATTCTTCTTCTTGTCCTTTGAATACATAGCTTGACTTGTGCTTCTATCATTCTCGCCTTTAGTGTCCTATTTAAATGTTAGCATATGTCCTAGCAATTGATTAAGATCAAGAGTAAAGTGATCTAATGATAATCTTGTAGAGAATATGAAAGGCTTCCGATTTTCATCTCCTCTTAGGCCTGTGAGTATTTGCCTTACCAACTTGTCTTCTTCAATATCTTCATATACTACTCCCAAACAATCTGCAATATCCTTCATCCTTGCAACATAATTAGAAATTGACTGAGATCCTTTCTTCTTGAAAGTTGTGAACTCAACCCATAGTGAAGCCTTCCTTGATTTGGTTGTATTTTGGAAATGTTCTTCCAAATCATTCCACACATCTGCTGTACTTTTTAATCCTCTAATGTGTGGTAGAAGATAATCATTCATAGCCATGTAAATGATGCTCCTAGCTTGAGCATCTTTCTTCATCCAATTCTTCAAATCTGCAAGTTCCTCTCTTGTTGGAATGCTAGAATCCTTAAACTCTAGTTTTTCTTCTTCTCCTATAATAAATGCCATCAAATCTTTGCTCATGAGGTGTGCCTCCATCCTTATGGACCATGTTGGATAGTTCTCTCTATCAAGCTTATCAATCTGCAAGCTTTCTCCTATCTCTTTGATCTTTGTGTCTACAATTATTCAGATTTATGAACATACAATGTAGCTTTGATAAAAGCTTTGAAATTTTCTAATCCTTTTGAACTCGATCTTTGTACTTCTTCAAGACTTTAACCTTTGGAACCTTCAACTAACAAGAGCTCTGATGTCTGCAATAGTCGAGATTTTCCTTGCTTCTCTTTCACCTTAATTTGATCTTCAAGCTCTGATACCACTGCCAGAGATCTTTAATTATCCAAATTTATGATCTACCTTGATTTAAGAGCACCTCTATATCAAGAACAAACCAAACTTTACACAAAATTTGCATTTATCTTCAAGATCATTTAGAAATAATTCTCTGTGTGAAGTTTCTTCAACTTCGCAAAGTCTGTTTCATAAATGGATTTCAATACCTACACATAACCTTGAATTTACTCATTCAAATGATATATAAACACTTGTGCTACCTTTGTGCAACTATAATGATCATTATTTCTCCAAAATAACTATTAAATATTTGAATTGATTACTTAGATCAAATATATATAAAAATCTGTCTTCTTGACATAACAACTTTGACATGGTCAACTTCATAATCTGATTTCTCATAAAGCACAACCCATTTTGCTAAATGCTTTTAGCCATAGCTTCCTTATCTTCTAACTTAAATTTTGAATAATTAGTTACAAAAAAGTTTACATTGAGCACTGAGATCCAAGCAATTCTTGAATTAGTAAAATGCACAATTCTGAGAACTTCACTTGCAGACTTCTACATATGAATGTTCCTACTTGTCATACTCACAACCTGAAGAGAATTAGATCATGAAACTTTGGTCATAACTTGATTAACTTTTGAATTAGATGTGTACAAAAAATACTCTGATCCACATGATAAGGCAGAGAGAAATCTATGATAGACCCGTTATTATTCTATGAAAAAACTCTCTACATATCTATCACTCATAGACTTGAACTCTATTGATTCTCCTTCTATTTCCTTGACATCATTGAATTATATATTATACATTCATGCTCATCTTGTATCTATTACATGACTCTCTATCATTCTTATAAGTATTTATGGCTATATTATAAGGATTTCTACTCATAATGCACATATGTGTACAAACTATATTTTCCTTGAACTTCTTGACTTTCTTTTGATCTTTGATCTACTTCAATCACTTCATAATCATCAATTATTGATTGGTTTGCACCAACAATGATGGAGCATGAGGTTATGTGACTTGACATTTGGTGCCTTTCTACTTCAAGAAATCATCAAAGTCATGATTTATAAACTCGCCACCTCCATCTGATCTGATAGTCTTGACAAACATGGATGCCTCATTCTCAACTTGATAGATCCACTCTCTAAAGTTGGAGAAGGTATCCATTTTTTATTTGAGAGAACAGACTCGAATAAATATCATGTGGTTTTATGTTTTGGGCTATAATATCTTGAGTTGTAGGATCAATCACCTTAACTAAGGTGTCGCTAAGCAAGACTTGCTTGTTATGATCAATGATGGCTTTGAAAGAGAGGAGATTCATGCAAAGATTAGGTACAAAGAGCACATTGGATGAATCTTTGCATTCTCCTTTATTTTTTGTGATCTTGACTTTTACTTTTCTTTCTATTAAGAGACTCTTATTATTGCCTAGGTAGACTTCTCCTTTGTGTTCTTCTAGCTCTTGAAAGGATTCTCAATCTTTACACATGTGGGGACTAGCTCCACTATCAAATTTTTACTGTTGGGAGGATCTAGACGTGATCAAGGTGTTGGCTTTAGTTGAGATGAATAGATCTTTGCTTGAATAGGAGGACCTATGTGTGGAACACTTAGCTAGAATGGCTTCTAGACCTATATGGATTTGAGCTATTCTTTTTCTCGTAGCATTTCTCAAGGTGTCTTGGTTTCCCATAATAATTACATGTGAACTTCTTGTTGGAAGAATTGTTGGAGCCTTGCTTAGAAGAATTGCTAGATTGATGGCTATAGTGCTTAGGCTTAGGTACCCTTGGCTTTCATAGTTGCTTCTTGAGATGAACAAGACTTTGCACGTGACTCATGGAGGAGCAAAAATCTTTGTACTTCTTCCCAAGTCAAGACTTGGCCTCTATTGTAGAGGTTCATTTCAAACGTCTCATATGGCTTTGGGAGCTTGTCAAGAAGCCTAATGGCCATATCTCCACTTGAAACTTGCTTGGCACATAATGCAAGCTTGTGTTGATAGCCTTCAAAAGTGACAATGACTTTAGTAACAAGGTCCTAGGGCCTAATTGTTAGGTTATGAAGTTTGGCTCCTAAGGTGTAAATTTTTTATGGATATTATCTTCGTTAAGTCTTAAAGTATCTTCCAAGCTTCTAAAGATGTTTTACAAGAGGTAATGCGCCCCTTTGTTAACTCATCACATGCTAACAAGAATTTCCATAGGGTGCATTTATCTTCGATGTTCCGTATGATCCATGTAATGGGATTGCTGTCCTTGTGGGGTTCGGGACCTCTAGCATCAAGAACTTCATATAAGAGGTTTGTATATAAATAATCTTTAATAGTATCTTTCCACAACTTATAATTTGTTCCATTCAATCATTCTTCTTTAGGCATGAACACTATTATGAATGACGAGAAGTACAACATGCTTGTTAACGATCTGTTGCAAATTGTAGACATTTTATAGCCCTTGATGAAGAAGATAGAACTTCAAGAAATGTCACACCACACTTGCAAAAAATTGTTGGAGCCAACACCAAAGAATTGAGACTTAGAGTAGCTCGATTTGACATGTTAAGACCCTTAGGTGGCTTAGATTAACCAACCCAATCACACACGCAGAAACTCGTTCTTATATTGCTTGGAGTTACAAAGTGATTTAGGGCACTTAATGCCAAAGTGTCCCAAAAATGAGGGTTGATACCCTTGGAAAATACAAAAGATTGCTTTAGTACAAAGTGATGTAGGGCATTTAATGCCAAAGTCTTGCAAAAATGAAGGTTGATACCATTGGAAAATACAAAATATTGCTTTAATTATTAGAATGGCGGAAAAGGAGTGCCAAAAAATGAAGGGTCTTATGCCAAGAGGGTATGAGAGAGAGGATTCCAAATATATGCCTTATTCAGGGGTTCCAATAACACAGACTTAGTGGAAAAATAATAATGCTTCAAAATAATGGGGCTCAAAATATTGAATTTGAGTGACATAATTCTATGTTATCCCTTGCCTTGAAAGAAAACCAAGCCTTTTCAATGACCTTTGAATGCATTCATATAAAGAATGCATTGAAAAATTTTGAACTTTCAAGACCTATGGGTCAATAAAAATAGATCATGGCTGAGAGAAGCCTTACAAATATGGAAGTGATATACACAAAATATTTACTGATAGTCCATGTGACCCCAAATTAAGTGATCCTGAACCTATTTGAAACACGTAGAAAACATTGCCAGCTCAATGGGTGTGTGCATTCATGATTTCATATGAGTTGAGCGTTTGTCTCACTCACAGAACACGGTAAAGGGTATTACTCAAACTCTCTCTCTCTTTCTCTCTCCTTTTATGTGTGTGTGTGTTTTCCTTGTGCCAAAGAGTAGAAGGTCGTGTAACTACAATTGAACTCCCTCTCTCACTTTCTCTCTCCTTTTATGTGTGTGTGTATGTTTTCCTTGTGCCAAAGAGTAGAAGGTCGTGTAACTACAATTGAATGCTCCTTGGCATGGATGGCCAGCTACGGCATCTGTATATTTCTCCTACAACACCTAATTCCTCTCTCTGATGAAATGATGTTATTTGCAGAGAGAATCATGCACACCTATCTTTCTCTCCTTGTTTGTGTTTCAGTTAATATATCACTCTCTTTAATTCTCTATTGGTCATCAACAAGTTAATATATCACTCTCTTTATTTCTCTATTGGTCATCAACAAGAAGCAATACATGTATGGGTCAAAGAGAGGAACTGTCACAACTCTCATTCTCTCTCTTTCTCTATTTGTGAGGGGTGCCATAGGTGTCTTTTCCTCAACACTTGCTTTACCTGCTTGCTTCAATTGGGTCTAGGACTATGAGCCGACACTTGAAGCATGCCAAAGATAACTCATCTGGGTAGGAGCTTCGACACAGTGGTTGTGCAAAAATCAGTAGCCCCATGCATTGTTGTAGAAGCTGATAGAGTATCTTCAAAGTTGTAGAAGCTGATAGAGTATCTTCAAACTTTCTCTCTTCTCGGTCTTTCTCTACCAAGAGGCCATGACGAATTTCTATCAAGAGACTCTTTGTCACTTGTTGTATGGTAGCTCTTGCTTTCTCCGCTTTGATAAATGTAAGATAGAGTATTCGAGTGCGATCGATCCCTTCAAGAAGCTTCTTCAACCTCTTTGACGAGAGCTCCATAATTGTTGTTGTTGATTCTCTCTCTCTCTCTTTCTCTCTCTCTCTCTCTCTCACACACACACACACACACACACACACACACACAACATGTAGAGGAGCTTTGTCATGTGGAACAAATAGCGATTAACGATGATAGGTGGATTCATCGTGCAACAAAGACAACTCTCCTCCAAATGGGCTGCGCACTTCCTCTACACACCATTCTTAGAAATGGATACATGAATTATTATAATAACAACAATTTTAAGTCTCGAATTCAAATGGTGGTAACGTTGCATAACTTGGTTTTGCAGAGTGTTTCAGAAAAAAGGGAAAGAGAGAATCTTATTCTGATGGAGTATGAGAAATTCAAGTGTAATTGCAAGTGATAGGTGTTCCAATCATTGGCCGAGTGTGATGCCCTTTTTGCATAGGATCTGACCTTACTACAAGATAGGCTTCGACGGCCTTCTTCTCTTGCCTTGCCAAAAGAGAATGGCACAAATGTTGTAGGCGGACTAGTAGTGATCACACAGGATGGTTGCAAGGTATCAAAAGAGGGCCGAAGAGGGATGAAGGGATTCATAAAACACTCTACAGAGTTGAGACACATCAATCACTCTTTGAAGATTTCCTTCAATGTGAAATCAAGTGTTTACGAACATTCCAACATGAACAAAATGAAAGTAACATATGTTTATACACAATATAATAATGGGAAATGCACCAATAAATCTACACACGTGTTTGTAAACACTTCACAAGGAGAGGTTCACCACGAACTCCATGCGAATGACCATCAACAACTTCAAAAAGAATGTATGCACTGCGAAATGCAAGGGAGGGAGATGCTGGGAAAGAGTGGGCAAGAGGATGGGAGAATGATGAAGAGGAGGGGTGTAATGATGGGTAAATGTGAAAAGTAAGGGCCAAAGAGCTTCAGATTTATGGCTAAAGGGGCTTCTCTCTATGAGGAAAAAGCCACATCACCAAGACTCAAGCACCAACACCACCAAAATCTCCAAAATCGTAGTCAAAAGAACCACCAAGACATCTACTTAAGGCTTTGATACCATGTTGAGAGTACACATCAGAAAACAAAATGAAATGAAGAGTATACTCACAAATTAAAAAGTGCGAGGCTTAAAGTGAGTAGACCATGAAATGGGAAAACTCACATGGATTAGAGTGAGCTTTCCAAGAGCATGAAGTAGGCTCTCCAAGCTTCTAACCAAGTATAAAGTGGGGGAGAGTCCCTCCTTCTATAGGCTTAGAGGAGGCTCTCCAAAGTCCAGCATAATGATACCTTTGTTTCACTTTTAGATTGTTATGATCTATTTTTTCTTCTTCCATAGCAATAAGAGCCTTATCTTCATCCAAGTACAAATCAAGTTTAGCAAGATCAAGCAGGGATCTTCTTGTTCTCTGATTATCTATCTCACATAGATTCATAAGTTTTTTCTTTATCATATTGTTTGTTCAAGTGCCCTACTTTTGTTAAGACAAAATCATAAACAAGAATATCTACCTCATCAATTTTAAGAGTAGATATACTCCAAATATTTTTTTTCTTTTTGAACCTGTTTGTTTGGTATTACATACCATTTCTAGAGTGTACTTGCCTATGAATGCATTACTAATTTTAGTATAACATCGATGGACTTCTAAAGAGGTTATTATGTCTTGATCTATCTTTATTGAGATCGAGAACTTTTGCAATCCAAAATGTTTTGGTAGATTCATCATCCTCAGCAAGGACAACAATAAGTGTTTCAACATTTTTCTTCCGAATTTCCATGCCATTTTCCCTCAGCCTACTTTACCATCCTTGGACCTACATAAATATTAATTTATGGTGGTATTAAGCTTTGAATTGTATCTGCATTACATGCTTGGTCCATATTCAACATGTGTGCTAAAATCCCATGTGAATGGAATGTCAACATGCCAATATCCTACAATATTATTCTTTATAATCTCTTCTTGATGGATAAACTATCAAATTAGACACATGCAATCAAATTGTTCATCCATCCTTAAGCTCCCTAATGATATATTTAGGTAGTGATGTGTGTGAACACTCTAGGACTACCGGGGCACTTTTTTCCCTCTTTAGGAGGTTTTTTTCCCCCAGCTTGTATACACGCCTATTGCCCTAACGGGTTACATATCTTTGTACATTCTAGTGGTAATACATTCAGTATTGTGTGTTGTGCTCCAAGCTTCTTCTTCTTCCTTATGCTGTTCACATGCTTCTGCAAATCTTGAACTCCAACAATTGGTATCAGAGCAGGTCACTGCTTCATCTAGGGCATCATTGACACCCCTCTGGTCATAGTCTCATAATGACATGAAATTTGGTGAGCATACTCAAGGTGATTAGGAGATAAAAAATGCTTCGCTCTATGGTGTTGAACTCACAATCTAAGCTCGTTTTGGCCTTCGAGTGCACTATCACAGTGCTTGTGCAGGCTATTTCATCTTTTTGTTCCAAAGATATATATAGGTTTTAGTTTTCCAGTATAAGTGTCACGAAATCTACTATAGGTTTAGCAGAACTCGTTAGGGTAGTTATGCTCAACTTTTTTAGATACCGTCATTTGTTTGCATCAGGGTATTTTAGTCAGTGGCCATGGTTGAAAGCAGTGATGTATTCTGTATGTTGGCTGTTGAGGATAAGTTGGACGATACCAATTACCCATTGTGGGCTCATATGATGCAACATGTATTGGTTGCAAACGAATTGTGCAAGGTGTTGAAAAACGTCCTATTACACCTGCAAATACAGGTATTGACGATGATGCAGATGGCATTGAAGATATTAGTTTCAACTTTAGCCAAGATTGGTTTGGTTGTGAAATTTGTTGATGAGAGATGTACATTTCATGATCTGTCAAATGGTGATGTGATTATTGCTTCTGGAATTTTATGTCATGGGCTGTATAGGCTCATAAACTATGAAAAATCTATGAATGATTTGGCATGCACAGTACATGATTCTCAGGCTATGTCAGATGCAAAGCTTTGGCATGCACGCTTTAGTTATCTGAATTTTGCTAGTTTGTTATGCCTGTAGAAATTTGAAATGGTGTCCTCTTGTCCAAACTTGAGGCACCCGGCAAACATGTATGTGAAGGTTGTATTTTGGGCAAAATGCAGTGTTCCTCATTCTCAAAAGATGGTTCAATTCAAGCTACTCAGAAATTGCAGCATGTTCACATTGATGTTTGTGTTCTTATGCAGACACCCTCTTTTGGGAACTATCTTTACTTCATGACTTTCATTGATGACTTTTCCAGGCATGCATGGGTATATCCACTCAAAGCAAAGTCCGAAGTGTTTATGTGCTTCAAACAGTTTTTGGTTTTGGCTGAAAATTTGTCAGCATGTAAACTGGGCACCCTCCGTTCTAATCTAGGGGTGGGAATATATGTCTTTTCACTTTAATGCATTTATGGCTCAATGTAGGATAAAACATTAGTGTATGGAGTTGCTGAATGGAAGAATAGGTCACTCATAGATATGGCAAGGTGTATGGTCAAGATTCAAGCTTTACCACATAGTTTCTGGCTTGAGGCTGTTATGTGTGCAACATATGTACTTAACAGGTGTCCCAAAGCATTGCAGTCTATCATTCCATATGAGGCTTGGCATGGTCGCAAGACATCTGTTGCTCATCTACGTGTTTTTGGTTGTCTGGCATATGCATTAGTGCTTGAACAACATCATAGTAAATTGGATGATAAAGTAGTAAAATGTATTTTTGTTGGGTACAGTTTTGAAAGCAAAGCTATCGCCTCTATGATCCACAAACTAAAAGAATTTTGGTTAGCCATGGTGTTGTTTTTGTGGAAGATGCTATTCAACCTTTACTTTCATGTACGAAAGAGACATCTGTTAGCTCCAAAGACATGTATGATACTTTTCTTCCTCTTTTTATAGGTGGATAGTCTAGTGCTGGTCCTAATGCAGCCTTTATAGGTTTCATGTGATGATGTAGATCATTCTATTTTTGATGTAGATTTATATGATGCACTTGATGAGAGAGCTGATATCAAGGAGGAAAAAACTATGCCAAAATGGTTGGTGCACACTTTGCGTGATAGAAAATTAGATGCACCTGTATCATACCATACTTGTTCAGGCTCTCATAGTGCCTCTTTTGCATTTGATTGCTATGCTTTGACTACCTCTAGTCTCTATGATGAGACTGAGCCTGCTTCGTTTGATGAAGCACATAATTTTGACCATTGGATGGCTGCAATGCAATCTGAATATGATGCTATCACGAAAAATGGTACCTGGACTTTATGTAACTTGCCTCCTGGCAAGAAGGCCATAATCATTAAGTGGGTATACAAGCTAAAGCGTAAGCCTGATGGAACAACTGATAAGTATAAGGCTAGGCTTGTTGCAAAGGGTTATGTGCAAGAAAGAGGCATTGATTTTGATTAGACCTTTGCACCTACATGCCAAATGACTAATGTTCATAGTAGCTGTGCACTTGCAACTCATCATGGTTGGAATGTACATTAGTTGGACATTAAAACTACATTTTTGAATGGTGGCTTGCATGAAGAAGTGTATGTTTTTTAGCCCCGTGGCTTTGTGCAGAAAGGGCATGAAAACCAAGTGTGCAAGTTAAAGAAGGCATTATATGGTTTAAACCAAGCACCACGTGCTTGATATGAAAAGATACATGCCTATCTAATTGCACATGGTTTTGAGAACAGTCCAAATGAGAGCACCTTGTATATTAAGCATGCTAATGATGTGCTTTTGATCATTGTTGTGTATGTTGATGACATGCTGCTCACTAGTCCTCATTAGAAGCATATCGCTGATTTTAAGGCTGATTCGCATGCCTCATTTGAGATGTCTAATTTGGGGCATTTGCATCATTATTTGGGCATTCAGTTTATGCAAGTTGATGGTGGAATGGCTTTGTGTCAAATAAAATATATTGACACGTTATTGCAGCATTTTGGCCTTCAAGACTGTAAACCTATTGCCACTCCTATGGAGACAGGTTTATGATTGAGTCTTCATGATGATGGAGATGTGTTTGATGCCGTTCTCTATCAGCAAGCTGGTGGATGCTTGGATTACTTATGCATTACTCGGATAGATATTCATTTTGTTGTCTCATAGATGAGCAAGTTTATGCATTAACCAGGTGTCAAGCGTTGGTAGGCAATTTAGCGCATTTTTTGGTACTTGAGTGGTACCGGACTACTTAGATTGTTTTATCCCAAGGGGGAGCACTACTGCCATATTTTCATGCTTTTTTTTTTACTCTGACTAGGGTGCTTGCTATGACACTCATGTGTCCACTAGTGGCTTTTACTTCATGCTTGGTAGCTCATGTATATGTTGGTTGAGCAAGAAGCAGTCTACTATGGCCACTTCTAGTTGTGAAGCTGAGTATAGGGAAGCTTTCACACTCACTGTGGAGTGTGTGTGGCTCATATGCCTTATGGCTGATTTGGTTGTTGGTCAATCTTCTACCACCACCATCTTCACTAACAATCAGAGTGCACTAGTAGTTGCGATGAACCATGTGTTCCATGCTCGCACTAAGCACATTGAGGTGCATTATCATAATGTTAGGGAGAGGTTCTCTGTTGGAGAGATCAACTTGGCATATGTGCCCGTGTAGGAGAACATTGCAGACCTTTTCACAAAGGCTCTGCCTAGGGAGAAGTTTGAAGCTTTTCACAAAGCTTTGGGCTTACTTCCTTTTGTGGATTGATTCCACATATCTTGGCACCTCCTTATACATGAGTGCAAGCTGATTGTTCATCGCATCACTCCCATGGGGGATTTGTTGATATATTTAGGTAGTGATCTATGTGAAAACTCTAGGACCTATGGGGTACTTTTTTCCCTCTTTAGGAGGTTTTTTTTCCCCAGCTTGTATATCCCTGTATTGCCCTAACGGCTTATATATCTTTGTACATTCTAATGGTAATACATTTAGTATTGTGTGTTGTTCTCCAAGTTTCATCTTCTTCCTTCCAGTGTTTGCGTGCTTCTGTAGATCTTGTCCAACACTCCCACCCACTAGAAGATGAATATTGAAGGGCTTTGGTGAGTGCATCTCCTCATGGAGAGTGTTAATCTCCAAAAGAACAAGCTATCCTTGATGTTAGAAACTTCTATATCAAGAATAACTCAAAACCTTGATCAATTTTGGAAGAACAATGTCAAACTATCAAGATTTGCACTAACTGTGAAGAAAGTTATTACTCAGAAAAGTCTCCTGCACATAACTCACTCATTGGCTAACCAAATGTGTAAAGTTTTCAATGAAACTTTGTATGAGGTGTCATCTCATGTTTGGGCACTTTCTCCAAGTTAAATATTCTCAAAAGATTTAGTAAATCTTGAGAAATGATTGAAACAAACTACCTATGTCTAAAACTGCCCTCCTGTATAGTTGACTTTGACACCTGCAACTTCTAATGCATGATTCTCCCAAACTACAACCCGTTTAATCAAATTCTTTTAGCCATAGATGGCTTACCTTCCAAATTAGATTTTGACTCCTCATTTGTGTAAAACCTTACATTATGCACTGAGATCTAATCAATTCTTTGACCATCGAGATTGTGCCTATTTCAAAAGACACTCATCACTTCTCACATACAAATGTTCCTACAAAATGATCAAACAAAGAAGGAGAACACATCAAAATATTGGGTGCAACTTTTCTTTCTACTCAGAAAACTTTACATCTGAGTGATGGGAGAGATCCTCCTCATTTCTAAAGTGTCTAATGACTCTTACAACATCTAATTCTTCTCATCTCATGCTCTCTCATACTTTCTCTGACTTTCTACTTGTATATATAGGCATATATGTACAAGCTCATGACCATAACAAAGGTATAAGTGAGCTAACTACAAGTTTAATGTACATATGTATACAAGACTTCATTTCTTGAATATGCCCTATCTTCAAACTTCATTTGTTAATCTTTTCTTCATCTTTTGACTTCAAGTCTTTATCCAAGACATCAATTGATGGTTGAATTGCACCAAAAGCTCCCCCTTAATCATGAATTGAGGTTTTCTCTATCTTCTTTATACCTGCCATGTCTTTAAATCTCTGTAGCTTTGCTCTATCCAAGCTTTTGGTTAGCATATCTGCAATCTAATCTTTTGTTGAAGTATGTATGAATTCAATCTCCTTATCAATCACCTTCTCTCTTAAGAAGTGATACTGAATTTCAATGCGTTTAGTCCTGGCATGAAAAACAGGATTAGTAGCTAGATACAATGAACTCATATTATCTCCATGAATAGTAGGTGCCCTCTGAATGATGTCAAAACTCTTCATGAGTCTTTAACCATATGACCTCCTTTGTAGCTTCAACCATACCTTTATACTCTGCCTCTGTAGATGATAAAGCAACTCTATGTTGCTTCTTAGAACACCAAGAGATTAACTTATCTCCCACATAACACAAGTATCCATATGTTGATCTCCTATCATCAGGATTACCTACCCAATCTGTATCACTATATATCTTGATGTTTGTATATGATGTAAAACCATAATACAAACCTTCCTTGAGTGTACCCTTAATGTATCTCAAGACTCTTTGTCCTGCAACCCAATGTTCTTTCCTAGGACAATGCATGAATTGAGACAACACTCCAATTGCATATGACAAATCAGGCCTAGTTAATGTAGCATAGATTAGACTACCAACCAGACTTTGATATAGCTTCATATCCTTGAAATCTTCTCCTCCATATTTGCTCAATTTGTGATTCACCTCCATTGGAGTAGGTGTTGCCCCACAATCTTCCATTTTAAACTTGATCAACAAGTTCTTCAAATACCTTTCTTGAGTCACATACACTCCATGTTGAGTATATGAGATCTCCATGCCCAAGAAATATGACAAGTCTCCCAAGTCACTAATCTTGAACTCTTTCTCCATTTGCTTCTTGAGGCTTTGTATGCCCTTCTCATTTGTACCTGTAAGAATTATGTCATCAACATATATGCACATGTAAATGAACCCATCATCACTTGCTTTGACAAGCAAGCTACTATCAGCTTTAGATACTTGGAAACCAAGTTCCTTCAAGAACTTCACAAGTCTATAATTCCATGCTCTTTGGGCCCATTTGCATCCAATGCTCTTCTGATTATTTGTTCTAGGAACCAAATCCCATGTCTCATTCTCCATCAATGCATCATACTCTTACTGCATAGCTTTCTCCCAATTTTCCTTACATTTTGCCTCTTCATATGTAGAAGGGTCTTTATCTGCTTTCACCATGTAAGCATAATCTCAAGTGGTCAAAAAAGAAGTGTCATAGCTATACCTTGTAGGTTGCCATTTGTGTCTTGATAACCTTCTAAGTTCTCCACTTCTTGAAGTTTCTGGTTGATCACATTCTGGATCAAACCTTGGCACTTCTTCAACTTCAACTTGTACTTCGTTGTTCTCTTCTTCATCAAATATCTAAACCTTTGATTTACCTTTCTTCTGATTCAAAACTTCTTCATCACCTGCATGATTATTGATTGTACCTGCATACCAAGTACCTTGCTCATCAAATGTAACATCCCTTGATATAAGGAATTGCTTTGTGGATGGACTCCACAACCTATAACCCATCTGCTTATCATCATATCCAATGAACACATACTTTTCAGCTTTAGGTTCCAATTTATGCCTCAACTGAGATGGCACATATGCATAAGCCAAACATCCGAATACTTTGCAATGATCTAAGGTAGGTCTCTTACCCCACCAAGCTTCATATGGTGTCATACCCTGCAAAGCTTTACATGGTAGCCTATTAACCAAGTATGTAGTTGTATTTATAGCCTCAACCCACAAATAATTTGGACAACTTTTCTCCTTCATCATTGATCTTGCAAACTCAACAAGAGCTCTATTTCTCCTTTCAGCTACACCATTTCGTTGAGGAGAGTACCTACAAGTAACTTCCCTTTTTATACCTGCATTCCATAAGTAATCACTGAACTCACTAGGGAAATACTCTCCCCATCCATTTGACCTTAGTCTCTTGAACTTTTGACCTGTGATTCTTTCTGCATACACATGATAATGTTTAAATGTATTGAATACCTCTGATTTATCTTTGATCACATATATAGTGATCCACCTAGTAGCATCATCAACATAAATCACATAATATCTTGAACCATTAATATTGAAATCCTTTGATGGTCCCCACACATCTGTGTGTACCAACTCAGGCTTCTTTGAATACATGAAACCATGCTTAGAATATGATTGCTTATGAGCCTTACCTAATTGAAATGCCTCACATCTGTATGTCATATGTTGACCTGCAACATTAGGCAATCCAAGCATTGAACCATTGTTAACCATATCCTTAATACCTCTTTCATTGAAATGTCCAAGCCTTTTATGCCAAAGATCTAACTTAGAGATCTTATGTCCTCCATAAGTAAACAAGGCATGACCAACATTACCTTGAATCTTCAATGTGAAGAGTATACCTTCTTTCTTCCCTGAAACAATTTGTTTATACCCATTTCTAGGGTCTTCCACCAAAAGTCCATCATTAGTGAACCTTACTTCATAACTTTTTTCAACAATTCTCCCTATACTTATTAGATTCTTTGGAATTGTAGGAACATACAAGACCTTACTCAGAAGAGTACTTCCATCCTTGGCCTTCACTGATCCAATTGACTTCACATTGTGCTTTGTATTATCACTTGTTTGAACTACATGATTAGTTACCTTATTCTCCAAATCAGTCATCAAGGCTATATTACCACTCAGGTGATTGCTACCCCCTGAGTCAATGTAGAAGACTCTTTGGTCTTCACTTTGTCTTTCACAAGTTGCATTCATAATCAAAGTTGAGTCCTCCTTCTGATCTGAAGCATAATTGTAGTAGGTATTGTTGTAGGATTGACTTTGGAATCCTTTACCTCCATTTCTTCCTAAGTAACCTCTACTACCTCTTCCCATGAAATTACCTCTTTGGTTTCTACCACCTCTTCCTCTTGAATTCAAGTTCTGACTATATCCTCCATTATTCTGATTATTGTGCCAACAATCATGAGCTAAATGATTTGTCTTACCACAAATCTAGCAAGCTTTGGCTCCATCTTTATTGCTTTTGCCTCTTCCTCTATCTTTGCCACCTCCTCTTCCTCTTAGGAAGGTCGCTTGGCTAGTTGTACCTTCTTCTTCATTTAATTGTTGTTTACCTTTGCTATTCTTCTTCTTGTCCTTTGAATACATTGCTTGACATGTACTCTTATCAGCATCACCTTTGACATCCTGTTCAAAAGTTAGCATATGTCCTAGCAACTGATTTAAAGCAAGAGTAAAATGATCTAGTGACTATTTAGTAGACAAAATGAATGGATTCCATTTCTCATCTCCTCTCAAACCTGTGAGGATTTGCCTTACCAATTTATCCTTCTGAATATCTTCATCAACTACTCCTAATGCATCTGTAATGTCCTTCATCCTTGTTACATAATCAGAAATGGATTGAGAAGCTTTCTTTTTGAATGTGGTAAACTTTGCCCACAAATATGCCTTCCTTGAATTTGTAGTGTTTTGGAAATTCTCCTCCAAAGCATTCCATATGTCACTTGCACTTTCAAGTCCTCTAATATGAGGTAGCAAGTAGTCATTGACTCCCATGTAGATAATGCTCCTTGCTTGAGCATCCTTCTTCATCCAAGTCTTCAAATCTGAGAGTTTATCCCTAGTTGGAACACTAGGATCTCTGAATTCTGGTTTTTCTTCTTCATCTATGATGTAACCTATCAGGTCTTTGCTCATGAGATGAGCTTCCATCCTCATTGACCAAGCTGGATAGTTTTCTCTATCCAATTTCTCTTTTTGAAGATAATCTCCCATCCTTTCTTCACCTGTGTATTAAATTCTTCAAGCTTTATGAGGAATAAGTGTACCTTACTTTAAATGAAGTTCCTTTTGATCTTCTAGATAGCTTCAAGCCTCCTTCTCAAGCTTTCCCTTTAAGCTTTCACCTTTTGGACCTTAAAATGTTGATTTCTATGTAACTGTAGCAATCGGGGTCCTCCTTTCTTCTATTTTGATGATTCTTGCTCTGATACCACTGATGGAGAGTGTTATGTTACCGTTAGTATCCATGTGAAAGGCCAAATGGCCACCGGAAACTTCTTAGTATATGTTCTTTAATAAAACATATAGTGGCCTGGTCAGTCACAGACTGTAAGTTCGACCACATTTGTGAGACCTAAGAAGTCTGTCTTCGTGCTCCCTGTGTACTGTGTTTTTCAGCGTATTCTACAGCTCTGTGCGGAGTACTGTGTGCGGCGTCAGGAGCTCGGTTTTCTAAAGGAGCTCTCAAGAAGGAGAGTGCAGTGTGGTGCATCACCATTGAAATACTTCACTGGTATCAGAGCAGTTCGAGGCAAAAAGCTTTGTTCCTTTGTGCGAGCGAAGCGACCCCCCCCCCCCAGGCTTTCTCCAAGGCTTACGACCAAGGGCGGCGACCAAGGCATAGACCTTGGCATACCTTGTCATCCGAGTCACCGAAGTCACCGTTGGCGCCGTTGGCTGCGCGCGAGGGAGGACCTCAACGATCAAGGAATATAGAGGTTCTCGGTACTTCCCGAGAGGTCACCCATCCCAGTACTGTTCCCCCCAGAGCTCGCTTAACCGTGGCAATCTCTTGCCACTAAGCTACACTCTTGTGGTGTTTGAAGAAGGGGAAAGACTAAGGTTGACATTACCTTGAACAAGTTTTGGTCCCTCAAAGCTTCATTTTTGCTTTTAAAGCCTATTTCTGAAGCAATTTTGGGGTGTTTTTTGGAGCCATTTCGGAGTACTTTCGCACGTAGTTCTCTTCACACAGGTCCAAGAACATCAAGAAGAGTGTTCCTTGTACTTCTTAGACAATAAATATCAACCTTTGGGGCTGTATTTTCAGCCACACTCGTAAAACTATAGGTTTCTCGAGGGGTTTTCAGTTTTGGTGGGAGCAGTCGTTGCAAATTTATGCAGGTTTTTAAAGCCTAAAACATCAGAGTTGACAGACACTTGCAGGTGTTATTGGCTAGTTTTTGGGCTGTGTATTCAGCCTTTTAGTGTCATTTTACTGCATATATTGAGCACATACACACCATGTACGCTTCTGTGGACACCGCTTATGTACGTCCATGTGGGCATTGATATAGCGGTTACGTTCTTTGCATAAAGCCTTTTACGTTTGATAAAGAGGGTCGTGGTGAGGTTTTCTTAACTGGGAGACACCCAGATGTCGGGGTCTCTTCGGTGATGTAGGTGGAAGACTTACCCAACCTCGCCATAGGAGATGTATGATAGTTGTTCATAAGTGCTCGATAAGCCTAGTTGGCTTCTATTGGGTAACTGATTATATGCAGTGGAGTCAGTGATTCACTATGCAAGTAGACATGTCAGTACTTGCAGTTTTATGATACTTTGACACTGGTCATATGCTAATTTTGCAGAGGATACTCTGGCAAATTTTTCCAGATTTCTGGTTTAGTCAACTATATAGTGGTCGATTTACTCCTTGATACACTTATTTGTTGGTGTTTGGACTCTCTAGCTCCATTATCATTCTACTCAGTTCTCTACGATCATGGCATCAGAGGTCTCAGGCACATCCGGTGGATCAGGGTCTAGTGCTAGCGTTCCGAGGAGGAGCTATAACTTGCAGGGCAAAGACCATTTTGAGATCCGAAAATTTGATGGCACAAACTTTGCTCTATGGAAGAATCAGATTAAAGATGTGCTGATTCAAAGAAGGCAATGGAAGCTAGTAAATGGGATTTCAAAGAAGCCTGCTGACATGGATGAAGATGATTGGGATGAGTTAGATGAAATGGCCAGGTCTACCATTCACTTGCACCTGGCAGATAATGTTTACTTTACAGTATTAGACTGTGAAAGTGCAGAGGAGCTTTGGAAGAAGTTATGCAATACATATGAAAAAGAGACGGCATCAAATAAAGTATATCTGATGAGAAAATTATACGACCTTTGTATGAAGGACACAGATAGTGTTGCTGCTCATCTAAATGAGTTTGATGCCATATTCTCCCAGTTACAGGCTCAGAAAATGGATATGGACAATGAAATGAAAGCAGTATTGCTGTTATGCACCCTGCCATCATCATGGGATACATTTTGCACAGCTATTAGCAATAGTGCACCAGGTGGTAAACTCGTCTATGATGACATATGTGGAGCACTCTTGAGTGAGGAGATTCGTAGAAAATCTATGGTTGGCACTCAGAGTGGAGATGCATATAATGTTCGTGATTCTTACCAAGGAAAGAATCAACAGCGTGGCAGGAGCAAGAACAAGGAAAAGAATGGTCAACGGAATAAGAGCAGAAGAAAATCAAGGAAGAGGGATATTGAATGCCATTATTGCCATAAGAAAGGACACATGAAGAAAGACTGTTATGCATTAAAGAATGCTAAAGGTAAAGGACAGAATGTTGATGGGCATGTTAAACAGTTACCTGCACCATCTACTTCGACTGTGAAGATTGAAGAAATTAATGCTATTTCTGATGATGCTGATGTGTTGACACTTGATAGTACTGTGCCATCTGAGGCACTTATGGCTGATTCTCTTTCCCAGACCTGGCTGCTAGATTCTGGTGCTTCTTTCCATGTGACACCACATAGAGAATGGTTCTCTAATTATGCAGCAAAGTCTCTTGGTACCGTGAGAGTTGGTGACTCTTACCAGTGTGATGTTGTGGGGATTGGAGATGTGGTTGTGCCGTTCATTGACGGTTCAAAATTTACTATGCATAATGTACGCCATGTACCTCAGTTATCACGCAGTTTGATGTCAGTTGGTCAACTTGATGACCTTGGTTACAAGGTGGTCTTCTATGCTCAGTCCTTTCGTATATCAAAGGGCAATATGGTTATTGCAAAAGGAAGGAAAGTTGGCTCACTTTACCCTTTATTTGTATCAACAGAAAGAACACTTGTTAGCTGTTACTGAACAGCCTATGGCTTGTATTTGGCATGGTCGTTTGGGCCATATATCTCGTAGTGGAATGGAAAATCTTTCTCGTTCTGGCTACTTACCTGTGTTATCTTTCTCTGATTTTTCATTTTGTGAGCATTGTCAATATGGAAAGCAAACCAGAAATGTGCATAAAACGCACATTGACTCTTCAATTCAGCCTTTAGATCTTGTTCATACAGATGTGTGTGGTCCTATGCCCACTAGGTCCTTAGGTGGTTCTCTTTACTTTGTCACTTTCATAGATGATGCTACTAGAAAAGTCTGGGTATATCCTATCAAATCGAAGGATGATGTATTCCCTACTTTCAAAAAATGGCTTGCTTCAGTTGAGACTAAAAAAGGAACTAAGCTTAAGGCTTTACGTTCAGATAATGGGGGTGAGTATACCTCACATGAATTCAACCTTTTCTGTCAGTGTAGAGGGATTCGTAGAGAGTTTATAGCTCCTTATACCCCAGTACAGAATGGTGTAGCTGAGAGGATGAATAGAACTATTCAAGATAGAGTAGTCTCTATGTTGCATCATGCAAACCTCTCACAAGGTTTTTGGGCAGAAGCAGTATTGACTGCAGTTCATGTGATTAACCTTTCACCTAGTACTGCCAAAGGTCTGAAAGTGGCACAAGAGTTATGGACAGGGAAACCACCATATTATGATCATCTTCGAGTTTTTGGGTGTGAAGCATATGTTCATATACCCAAGAATCTTAGACAGAAGTTGGACCATAATTCAAAGAAATGCATTTTTCTTGGATATGGTCGAGAAGGACAATTTGGATATCACTTATGGGATCCTGAAACACGGTCAATGATTAGAAGTAGTGATGTCATTTTTAATGAGTCTAAGATGCATAAACAGCCGATTAAGGAGGTTGAAGTGAGAAGAGTGGTGTTTGAGGATACTAGTCCTCCGGTTAGCATGCATAAAAATGCTGCACATAGGGATGTTCAAGAGAATGTCCATTCAGATCAGTCTGCACATGTTCCTGTTCAGCAACCATTGAGACGTTCTGCACGTGTCTCATATCCACCTGATAGATATGTTCCAGGTTTAGATTTTGTTATGCTAACAGATGCCGGTGAGCCCTCTTGCTACAAAGAGGCTATGCAGACAGAGGATCATGTCAAGTGGGAGCGTGCCATGAAGAGTGAGTTGGATTCTATTCACAAGAATGGTACTTGGGACTTAGTACCTTTGCCAAAGGGCAGGAAAGCTTTACCATGTAAATGGGTATATAAGCTGAAATTCACATCAGATAGTGCTTCTCCAAAATATAAAGCACGACTTGTTGCAAAGGGTTTTAAGCAACAACATGGTGTTGATTTTGAGGAAATCTTCTCTCCAGTGGTCAAGATGACTACTTTGCGCATGTTGCTTGGATTCGTTGCAATGGAGGACTTAGAGCTAGTCCAAATGGATGTGAAAACAGCTTTCTTGCATGGAGATCTTACAGATGAGATCTATATGGAACAACCAGAGGGTTATGTATTTCCTGGCAAGGAAAGTCTAGTTTGTAAGCTCAAGAAGAGCTTGTATGGACTTAAACAGTCTCCTAGACAATGGTACCAAAAGTTTGATGCTTTTATGAAGTCCCAAGGCTATTCTCGGAGCAATGAGGATCATTGTCTCTACACAAAGGGATGTTCTGATGGCAGCTTGATATACTTGATACTTTACGTCGATGATATGTTGATTGCTGGGAAGTCCTCTTATGATTTGTCAATTCTCAAAAAGAAGTTGAGTCAGACATTTGATATGAAGGATTTGGGGGATGCCAAACATATTCTTGGCATGCGCATTACTCGTGATAGGAGTAAAAGATGCATATACTTGTCTCAAAGTGAGTACATATCCAAAGTACTTCATCGATTCAATATGCAGGGTGGAAAGGCATTGAGTACACCTTTACCCACATATGTGAAATTGAGCAAGGATGACTACCCCAAATCAGATGAGGAAAAGGAATTCATGACCAAAATTCCCTATCAGTCTGCTGTTGGTAGTCTCATGTATGCTATGGTAGCTACGAGACCAGACATTGCATTTGCAGTGGGAGTTGTGAGCAGATATATGTCTAATCCTGGTTAGAAACATTAGGAAGCGGTCAAAATGATTTTGAGATATCTGAGTGGCACTAAAGACAAGTGTCTATGCTTAGGTAGAGGGAAAGCATCCATTATTGGTTACACAGATTCTGACTATGCTGGTTGTGTAGACAATCGTAAGTCTACATCAGGGTACATTTTTCATTTTGCTGGAGGTGCTATCTCTTGGAGATCTCGTCTTCAAGAATGTACAGCTGTTTCCACCACAGAAGTAGAGTATGTTGTAGCAAGTGAGGCATGTAAGGAAGCATTGTGGCTTTCTCGTCTTGCTTGTGATATGGGTTTGCCTCAGCATGTACCTCACTTGCTCAGTGATAGTCAGAGTGCCATTGCTTTGGCTAAGAATCCGGTATATCATGCAAAGACCAAGCACATTGAGATGAGGTATCACTTCATTAGAGATTGCTTAGCCACTGAGAGCATTATTCTTGAGAAGGTTCACACTCGAGATAATGCTGCAGATGCTTTGACTAAAGCTCTACCACAGGATAGCTTTCGACACTGTTGTCACTTGATGGGGGTTACTTGATTCTTGATCTTAGGTCACTTGTATACTGTGTAACATGCCCATCAGGTGGGAGGTATAGTTTGTATACTTACACTCAGGTATTCTTTATCATTCTTTCTTTTTTCTCCCATAGTTACTCTAACCATATTGGCCTTTAGTGGGAGATTGTTACCGTTAGTGTCCATGTGAAAGGCCAAATGGCCACCGGACACTTCTTTGTATATGTTCTTTAATAAAACATATAGTGGCCTGGTCAGTCACAGACTGTAAGTTCGACCGCATTTGTGAGACCTAAGAAGTCTGTCTTCGTGCTCCCTGTGTATTGTGTTTTCAGCGTATTCTACAGCTCTGTGCGGAGTACTGTGTGCGGCGTCAGGAGCTCGGTTTTCTACTCCGAGCATATCGTCGTGGAGCTCTCGAGAAGGAGAGTGCAGTGTGGTGCATCGCCATCAAAATACTTCATGTTAATCTCCAAAATAACAAGCTATCCTTGATGTTAGAACACTTCTATATCAAGAATAACTCAAAACCTTGATCAATTTTGGAAGACCAATGTTAAACTATCAAGATTTGCACTAACTATGAAGAAAGTTATTACTCAAAAAAGTCTGCTGCACATAACTCACTCATTGACTAATCAAATGTGTAAAGTTTCCAATGAAACTTTGTATGAGGTGTTGCCTAATGTTTGCAAACTTTCTCCAAGTTAAATCTTCTCAAAAAATTCAGTAGACCTTGAGAAATGATCCAAACAATCTACCTATGTCTGAAACTGTCCTCCTGTATAGTCGACTTTGACACCTGCAACTTCTAATGCATGGTTCTCCCAAACTACAACCCGTTTAATCAAATGCTTTTAGACATAGATGGATTACCTTAGAACTTAGATTTTGACTAATCATTTGTGTAAAACTTTACACTATGCACTGCGATCTGATCAATTCTTTGACCATCGAGATGACGCCTGTTTTAGAAGACACTCATCACTTCTTCACATACAAATGTTCCTACACATAATTCTCTCAGTCTGTTTACAATTAGGATCTCAAATCTTAACCATATAAGCATTAAATATGGAATTAGACATCTACAAAAGGATTCCTAAAATTATCAAACATAGAAGGAGAACACATCGAAATATCAGGTGCAACTTTTTTTTCTACTCAAAAAACTTTACATCTGAGTGATAAGAGAGATCTTCCTCATTTTTAAAATGACTCTTATAACATCTAATTCTTCTCATCTCATGCTCTCTCATACTTTCCCCAACTTTCTACTTGTATATATAGGCATATATGTACAAACTCATGACCATAACAAAGGTATAAGTGAGCTAACTACAAGTTTAATGTACATATGTATACAAGTCTTCATTTCCTGAATATGCCGTATCTTCAAACTTCATTTGTTAATCTTTTCTTCATCTTTTGACTTCAAGTATTTATCCAAGACATCAATTGATGGTTGACTTACACCAACACCTCTAACATCATGGATCCAATCATAAACATGTCTCCATAGGAATGGCAATATGTTTACAATCTTCAAGGCCAAAAGGCTGCAATAATGTGTCAATATATTTCGTTTGACACAGAGCCATTCCACCATCAATGCCCAAATAATGATGCAAATGCCCAAGAATTAGACATCTCAAATGAGGCATGCAAATCAGCCTTAAGATCAGTGATATGCTTCTCATGAGGACTAGTGAGGAGCATGTCATCAACATACACAACAATGATCAGAAGCACATCATTAGCATGCTTAACATATAAGGTGATCTTAGTTGGACTGTTCTCAAAACCATGTGCAATCAGATAGGCATGTATCTTTTCATACCAAGAACATGGTGCTTGCTTTAAACCATATAATGCCTTCTTTAACTTGCACACCTATTTTTCATGCCTTTCTGCACAAAGCCATGTGGCTGAAAAACATACACTTCTTCATGCAAGTCACCATTCAAAAATGTATTTTTAATGTCCAAATGATGTACATTCCAACCATGATGAGCTGCAAGTGCACAAATGCTATGAAAAATAGTCATTTGGCATGTAGGTGCAAAGGTCTCATCAAAATCAATGCCTCTTTCCTATGCATAACCCTTTGCAACAAGCTTAGCCTTATACCTATCAACTATTCCATCAAGTTTATGCTTCAACTTTTTTACCCACTTGGTGGCAATGGCCTTCTTATCAGGAGGCAAGTCACATAAAGACCAGGTACCATTTTTCATGATAACATCATATTTAGATTGCATTGCAGCCATCCAATGTTGAGAATTTTGTGCTTCATCAAACGAAATAGGCGCAATCTCATCACATGGACTAGAGGCAGCTATATCATAGCAATCTGATGCAAAAGAGGCACTATGAGAGCTTGATTGAGTATGGTATGATAGAGGTGCATCTAATTTTCTATCATTCAAAGAGTGCACTAGTCATTTTGGCATAGTTTTTGCCTCAATATCAACACTCTCATCAACAAGTGCATCATGTAAATTTAATTAGAAATAGAATGATGTGCATCATCACGTGAAACCTGTAGAGGCTAAGAATTTGCCTTGTTAGGATAGCACTAGACTATCCACCTATAAAAAGAGGTAGCAAAGTATCATACATGTCTTTGGAGCAAACATATGTCTCTTTCGTACATGAAAGTAAAGGTTGAATATCATCTTCCACAAAAACAACATCTTGGCTAACCAAAATGCATTTAGTCTGTGGATGATACAAATGATAACCTTTGCTTTTAGAACTCTACAGGAAAAAAATTCATTTTAATGCTTTATCATCCAATTTCTTGCGATGTTGTTCAGATAATAATACATATGCCAGACAACCAAAAACACACAGATGAGCAACAGATGGCTTGCAACCATGCCAAGCCTCATATGGAGTGATAGACTGCAGTGCTTTATGTTGGTGCAATTCAAGCCTTCACAATTTGGCTTGGATTACTTCATGAAGACACCACTTGAAGGAAGGACCATAGGAACTTATGCTTATAAGTTCTTACCATTTTACTCCTTGTAAAAGTCTAAAAGACTTGGCATCTCTTATGTACACACCTACTTGATTAGAGTCATGGAAAAAATTGTTGGCTGATTGAGAGAATATCTCATTATCATTTTAGGTGAAAGATTCTAGGAGTTTGAATTTGAATTCAAACTTGGAGTTTCAACTCAACTCTATAAAAGATGCAAGTCAAAAGTCGCGGGTAGCTCAGCTCATTCTAGCTCACCTCCCGAGACATCTATCATTTGTATCTGAGTGTGTATGAGTGCTACATTGAAGCCCATACCTCATTACCTCATCTAGCTATGGTTATCATGCTAATGAGATTGTACAATTATGTCAATTAATAGATATATTCACATTTATCAACTCTGTGTTCTCTGAGTGTATAACCTCAAATCTGCCAACTTCAAAGAGGCATATCTCAGTGCCTACTTCACCAAATCGAGTGATTCAAAGCTTGGTGGATCCAGCTCAAAGCACACTACAAGCATACAAAGTTTGAAGCAACTTGGTTCAACCAATCTCAAGAAATCGCCGTCGAAGTGCACACTGGTATTTGTCTGCATACTTCCTAAAAAGTCGGGGGTGTCCATAAATTTGCTAAAGTTATTTCTCCTAGTATAGTTTATCATTTTGAATTATTCGACTTGCAAATGGTAGCTTACTAAGTTAATCGAATACCTCTAGAAGGAATTTTGCCAATTGTAAGTGTACTGGTCATACTGAGTGAAAGACTGAGCAGGTATCAACTCCAAAATAGAAAGTTTTCTAGCTTTGTGATTCACAAACTCATCTGTTTTGGTCAAGTCATTACTCAAACCTTTTCCAAAGTACATATATCATTTCTTGGTATCATTTGGAAGCTAAGGGTGTCTACTAATCATATCTGGAGTCACTGAGGGTTGGTGCAAAGCAGGATTAGCAGCACCTACTCAATCTTCTGAAGGATCCATCCATCTTTCCCAACACTTTAGTGGGACACCTGTTAAGTACATATGCTGCACACATGATAGCCTCAAGCTAGAAACTATGTGGCAAAGCCTGACTCTTGACCATACACCTTGCCATTTCCATGAGTAACTTGTTCTTCTATTCAAAACTTCCATTCCATTGAGGTGTATACGACACTGTACATTGATGTTTTATCCCATGTTCAACGAGAAATGCAATACAATCAGAAGACATATATTCCCCCACTCAATTAGAATGGAGGGTGCCCATAGATGTTGGGGTCTCTTTGGTGATGCAAGACTTAACCAACCTCACCAGAGGGGATGTATGCTAGTTTTTCATAGGTGCTCGATAAGCCTAGTTGGCTTCTTTTGGTTAAGTGTTTTATATGGAATGGAATTAGTGATTCACTATGCAGGTTTACATCACAATTTTATGAGTTTTCTACATTTCTCATATGATCATTTTGGAGAGGAGACTCATGATTTTTTTAAGAGATTTTCAACTATATAAATGTTGGATTTATTGCTTGATACACTTATTGATATGAGCACATACAGTCTCACATGATCTCTTTGGTTGGCTGTTGCTGATCATTGATCGATTTTTTTGGGACACTGTACCGAAATTCTCCCAAAATTTGACACGATGACCCCCTTTTAACCTTAGTTGTGTTTGGGCTCTTCTAGCTCCATTATCATTCTAACTAGTTCTCTATTATCATGGCATTAGAGATCTCAGGTGCATCTAGTGGATCAAGGTCTAGTGTGAGAGTTTCCAAGAGGAACTATAACTTGCAAGGCAAAGAATATTTTGAGATTTGGGAAAAAAAAATTTTGATGGCACAAACTCTGCTCTATGGAAGAATTAGCTTAAAGATGTGCTAATTCAAAGGAGGCAATGGAAGCCAATAAATGGAATCTCAAAGAATCCTATTGATATGGATGATGATGATTGGGATGTGTTGGATGAAATGGCCAGGTCTATCATTTGATTGCACCTAGAAGATAATGTTTACTTTATAGTATTGGACAGTGAAAGTGCATAGGAGCTTTGAAAGAAGTTATGCTATATGTATGAAAAAGAAACAACACCAAATAAAGTATATCTGATGAGAAAGTTATATGACCTTTGCATGGAGACAAATAGTATTGATTCTCATCTAAATGATTTTGATGCTATATTTTCTCAATTACAGTCTCATAAAATGGATATGGATACTAACATGAAAGCATTCTTGTTGCTATGCACCTTGTCATAATCATGGAATACATTTTACAGAGCTATTAACAATAGTGCACCTAGTGGTAAACCGATCTAAATTTACATATGTGGAGCACTCTTGAGTGAAGAGATCTATAGAAAGTCTATGGTTGGAACTCAGAGTGGATATGCATATAGTGTTCCTGATTCTTACTTAGAAAATAATAAAAAACATGGAAAGATTAAGAACAAGGAAAAGAATAGTCAAAGGAATAAGAATAGAAGTAACTCAATGAAGAGGGATATCGAGTGCCATTATTGTCATAAGAAAGGGATATATGAAGAAAGAATATTGTGTTAAAGAATGCTAAAGGTAAAGGAAAGCATGTTGATGGGCATGTTAAACAATTACTTGCACCATCTGCTTCGAATGTGAAGATAGAAAAAAACTAATGTTATTTTTGATGATTTTGATGTGTTGATACTTGACAATACTATTCTTGGAGAGGCTCTTATGGCTGATTCTCTTTCCTACACATGGCTGTTAGATGCTGTTGCTTCTTTCCATGTGATACCACATAGAGAATGGTTCTCTACGTATGCAACAAATTCTCTTGGTACCGTGAGACTTGGTGATTCTCACCAGTGTGATGTCGCTGGGATTGGTGAAGTGGTTGCAAAGTTCACTAATGGTTCAAAATTTACTATGCATAATGTACACCATGTGCCTCAGCTATCATGCAGTTTGATGTCAGTTGCTCATCTTGATAACCTTGGTTACAAGGTGGTTTTCTATGATCAGTTCTTTAACATACCAAAGGGAAATATGGTTATTGCAAAAGGAAGCAAAGTTGGCTCATTTTATTCTTTATTTGTATAGGAGAAAGAGCAATTGTTAGTTACCATTGAACAACCTATGGCATAAACAATTGGTCTCAAAGGCATGTCATCTCTTTTAATTGGGTACTTAGTTATTTAGCACATATCACAACTTCTTGGCCACCATAATCTTGCAAAGAGGATCATGTTTATAGTCTTATCAATTGAGTAATGACCTCTAGTTTCTCCAGCATGAACCGTTTCCAATAAAGGAACATACTTGCCCTCATGAAAGGACATTCGTAATTGATTATCCTTTCCTTGCCTGAAAGTTTGTTTTCTTATGATCAAATAATCTCTACTTTGTTCTTTTAGGGCTCTTTTTCTAGCTTGATTACCACCTTTTGGGTATTCTTATCTTCTCAAAAATTCAATTACTGGCTTACTCCACTCAAGTGCTATGTAGAATAGCATAGAGATGAAGCATGTCTTTAGACTTTTGCTTCATGTCTTCTAAAGGAGACTATGTGTGTTGTTCTTTTGGTTGCCCTTTGTTCTTTTGGTTGCTTATTGTATGCCTGCCAACACATGTGATCAAAGTGCATGTAGGGTACTTTGCTTATTTTTTCATGCTATCATTTTGCTACCAAAATGTTCAAAATTTCTATGCATGGTTGTTTGATGCATGAAGTAGAGCTCATACTAATAGTGCTTTATGATTTTAGTATTCTTTTATGCAAAGGCTTGTGATTTTCCAGTTTTTGCTGCCACTATTTACATTAGGCATACATACACACATAAAAACATAAAAATTGACAAAACATAACATTAATTAAAAAAAAAAGGAACTCACACTTTCTTAGACATGGAATGGGGACCCTCTTCATCTCATATGGAGGATATGCACATGGCCAAGCATACTAGAGACACTATAGGAACCATGAGCACTAGAATATCACACTTAGAGAACACACTATTAGGGGTTTCATAGAAAGGAGGGGAAAATGAATCTCTAAGAGGGCTAACCGTAGAAATCTTAGAGTGAGCATATGAACCTTCAATGAAGTCAAAGACATTAATCCGTTGAAGGCTTTCTCATAGCCATGGTAGTTGGATTGTTTTTTTTTTAAGGCTTAATGCTCTCCATGAATAGCTAGGATTTGGAAGAGGACTAGCTTTCATTCATAGGAGCACCGAGTTCTTCTACTATGATGCCAAATTTTTCCAAGAACTTGCTTCAACTAGATTCATAGAGAATATCTGAAATCTCTTACAATAAAGTATCTAGCATGAAATTATGCTCGTTTCCACTATAGCTCTATAATAGAACTTTGGACATAAGCAAGGATGGCTTTCATATTTCGAACTTATGAAGAACGAAATTCACTCTTCAGTGGTATGATAATATGAGAATAAAATTTGAATTACTAAAGTAGTCTGACAATGGCATAACCATTTCCTTCTTTGGAAAACTCTACCATTAATCATCTAGATTCATGCATACATTCTTCAATCACATACATGCGAGTACTCATGTTTACTTGGAACCATTGCTTTCTCTCTCTCTCTCTCTCTCTCTCTCTCTCTCTCTCTCATACATAAAGAACACAAATGCATTAACATAGTCTTTTTCTTCCTCTAGTGTTGAACCTTGTCACTCTAAATCTCAAGAGTGCAATAAAAATACTCTATTGAAGGCAGTTGGATAGCCATCCATCTATTGGATTGAATAGAGTAAACTGAAATGGGTTTTAATACCATTTTTTTGGAATAATTTTGCTTGATTAGCAAAATCAAAGTGTTCTTATACCACCTCCTCTATGGTTTATAGTCTTGATCAAATGATTGACTTTATACCTTTTTTAACATGAATTTCGTTGCCCACACATTTCCATTCCATAATGTGGAAACCTTGTGGGATCAAATTGGGAAGGTGAAGTTTACCTGCATTCGCTTCACATATGTTCACTTTGCATCTCAAAGTGCTCAAGCATTGTATCTGTAAGTGTTTTTAGTTCAAAGTGCTCATGTATTATTTTATAACTATTTCTAAATCAACAACTTGTCACACGCATGGAAGATTAAAAATATGGTCTCCGAGAGTCGAAAGTAAGACGTGGCATTAGATACATTGCAGGACAAAAAAGAAAAAATGCACATGGATATAGACTAGCATGATTGTTTAAACCTTAGAGGAAAAAAAGGGAAAAAAAAAACCCGAAGAAACAAATTCAATAGAAAATTAAAATATGCAAGCCTCAGGGAAAGCCGATAGCAGCCGAAAGGCAATCCAGTGCTTCGATGTTCACATCATCTGATGAATCTTCCTCTTCATGTGTGATAACTCCCTTCGATCTAGAAAACTACCTCTTTCCCAATCGGCACAAAGCTGAATTCGAGATAGTTAATGGAAATAATTCCACATTCATTAGTGCAATATGTGAAACATTCAGTTGAGAATTCTTTCTTCCGCCTGTATAGATTCATCCTAAGTTTCTCTTGTGAACCATGACTGCTGCTGCAACAAATGCCTTCTATTACAAGCAAATTGCTATTTAATATCATGTGAGCATCTGCCAACATAGCCCGCATAGCCTAGTGGCTTGACACCTTGAATCTCTGGGAGGAAGTCCTGAGTTCAAGTTTTGGCTGGACACATCTATGAGTTTCTCAAAGATGGGTGCCTCTACCTTACGAGGTCGGGTGTGAGTGTGTTTCCAATTCATTGTACTCTCAAAAAAAAAAAGTGAGACACGTCTGCATTTTCTCCTCTAGCGATGGATTCCTAGTGTCAGGCTGCTCTTTCATGTTTCAGAAGCAATCCACCTCAGCTCTACATCAGCAATTTGCAATTTATCACAAATAATGAGCATGAACTAGCTTCTGATAATTAGTGCTATCCTTCATTGTGCTCTGCAATTTTGAGTTTTTATGAAATGTTATCCTCTCCTCTCTTGTTACTCTCATTAAATCATGTGCCCTTCCTTCATCCTCCAAAGGAATGTTGCCCCTCTTCTGAATCTCTGCATGGTCTCCTACTTCCTTCAAGAAGTCTGCAGGCTACCACCATTTCAAGTCCGAATTCAGTGGGATTCACATATCTTGTCAAGAAGCCACAGCAGCTTGAGCAGCTGCTTATTTGTCGTAGAGTGGAGAGAGAGGCCCCAAAAACAATTGTTTCCTCTTCAGGGCACAAAGAATAGTTTCCCCTGGCATGACTTCTCTCTATAACTTCAATTATTACCTAGATCTTGAAAGTGCATTAGCAGAGGTAATTCTTCCATCATGGACATGCCCAATTGTTTCTGAGCAT
Organism: Ceratopteris richardii; assembly: GCA_020310875.1. NCBI lineage: Eukaryota > Viridiplantae > Streptophyta > Polypodiopsida > Polypodiales > Pteridaceae > Ceratopteris > Ceratopteris richardii. The sequence goes on from MU260643.1 coordinate 137,012, forward strand.
GTCAGCAAACGCCATAGCTATAGACTTTTGCGGAAGATAAGGCTTTCTATGTGAGCAAACATTAGCCTTTCTTTCATATGTCATGAAAATTAAACTTCATAAGTTTCAAAAGTGACGGTCCGTAGTATATGCTACCGAACTTTCATCTTCAAAATACTTGCTCTTTCTTCGCTGCAGTAAATCGATCTTCTTTCTTCAGAAACATAGATGACTCCTGATTTCAAGTGGAAGTGATGCCTTTCTTCTCAGGAATCGCACATCTTTCATTTTTGTAGCATCCAATCGGCTGTATGCCATATATTTAGACCTCCACAGAATTCATATGAACTCCACAAAATTCATATGCCTAGGCTACCATCCAGTCATCATGCGCGTCCTACTGCAATTCATTTTCTTCCCAAGGCGCCATTCATTTTAGCTCTCGCAAATGGTGGGACACCATAATGTGGTGATACAAAACTCTCATGTGTATTCTGGACTCTATAACATCCTTCATGCACGCATTTTTGAAGCATCGTCGTTACTGTAGTTTTTCCCTCCATGCCCAAGATGATACTCGTCCTGACATAACCAGCCACCGAAAGATCGCATTCCTCTTCTTTCCTTCTCACTCGTGAAATTCCAATCCGTCCCCTGTGCATACATGCGTTTCTTCCACGCTCAGATAATCAAAACATCCACAATCCTTTGAAATGAAGTCTTCGTCTGAATCAATAGATTTTGCGCAAGGCAATTCTCATAAAAACTAATCCACAGAAGTTGTCACAAATATTCAGCACTTCTTGAAACCTTTCCGATCCTCCTCCACATCTTCATGGCTTCTGATTTCTTTTCTGAGCCGCCAACCTACGAACAGGAGCCCTCCTTGAAAGAACATTCACCTCTGCTCCTTCCATGCGACCCTTGATTCATTTGGCAAGTGTCTTCCACTATTAAATGTCGTGCAGTCTAGCTTTCTCCATCAGAACTCCTTACCAACGGCTGGGTTTTCTCCTCTGATGGATTTTCCCCCTCTGGCGACTATGCGTGGCTTTTTTTCTATGAGAAAACCACGAAAAACCCTCTGAGAAGTGGAAAGCTTTCCTTTTTTTTTTTTAATAGAGGTTCGGCAAACGCCTACTCCCCGAGCTTTAAGAACAACTCTAAAGATGAATGAGTATAGTAACCGTGAGACCTTCCGTATTTCACAAAGCAGGAGTTAGACAAGGTTACAATTGGTTAAACTCGTCAAAGCCATTACATGTGCAACCCGATGGTTAAACACAAGACCTCCACCTCAAGAAACTAGTGCCAAACCAATCCACCTCTTCTTGATAATCCCCAATATTTTCCTCTTCCTCATTCTACATCCCACAAAAAGAAGAAAAAACACACACACGTAAGCTCCATTTTTTGTTTATGATTATATATATATATATATATATATATATATGCTCATAATCATATTACTTTACATTTACATTTACGCACACTTCACATACAATCATGGACATGCATGTGACACTACATCAGACATAAACGCACATGAATCTAAACGCTACATGCATGCAAACACATTAGCACACAGACATGTTCATATATTTATTGCTCATACACATGCACACATATATACTCACATATGTACTTATACACACATGCTCATATTCATATGTACATTTCCAAATATATATTAAAGGGTGCACATGATCCTACACATAAGTTCGTATATTTCAACATCCACATGCACAAAATCACATCATTCGAAAGATTTTACACTTAATATTTTCACACATCACTCGCATACTTGTTAATTCCTATGCAGGTACATTATGATTTAGAAACATAGTTTGCAATGGTGGAAAGAAGAACTAAGGTCAAGGATACAAGCCCTTTCCATCATGGATGCTTTACAACCATATACGATACACATTCAATCACTTAATGCACATATGCTTAATATAATGCTTTCATCAATAATTTTTCAACGAAAGAGATCATCAGTCATATATATGCTTTGAATTCTCATGGACTAACGTTCACGTATCATGAAGAAGTATTTTCATTTGTTGACTCCTTGCCATTGCCACTGAAGATGCACATTAGCGCACATTTACATATTTTGATTGATTTGAACTTATATTGTTTGATCTTTCAATTGTTGCTTCCAAATCTATTTGCTAGCTTGAGTTTCATATCCTGATCACAATGCTTGAGACTATCTTAGAGCACATTCTTGGCTCTAAGAAAGACAAAGCTATGCTTGAGAGTGGGATTCCAAGGATGGGGTTGGAGGCTCTAGATGAGCATCACACACCAAAGACCGCTGGTGAGGGTGTCCCAGTTAGAGAGGCCATATGGCAACTTAAGGATCTTAAGCCACCACGATCTCATGGCTCCATTAGTGCACATATTGCTAATGTTTTTTAGCAATGGATGTGCTTCTCCTTATGTCATATCGTGGAAGGTAGGCATAAGATACAACAAGCCACATACAATCTCATGGGCATTACCCATGGGTGGTGCAATAAAATAGAACAAGATAAGAAAGAGCCCACGACTTGGGGATAGTTTAAGATCTTGTTCTATAGTAACTTCGTTCCACTAGATGAGAGGACCAAGGCACTTGACACTTGGTTTTTCATTAGCCGAAAAGTCCATACAATTTAGGACCATGCTGATAAATATAGGAGGTACTTCTTAAAGTACCATAATCCATCCTAGAGTTACTCCAAGTCCACAAGTTCATCTTAGGACCGAGAGAAACGATACAATGTTTAGCGAGAAAGGAGAGGTATCACTCTTTGGCACATGCCATAGAGATGGCTCTAGTCTAGGATGATGTTCATAGGGGCATATGATCCAAGGGCTAGAGATTCTCATGGTCTAAGATGATTCCACTCTCATCCTTTACTGCTCTTGTTTTGACAAGTGCACAACCTTAGAAAGACGCTAAGCAAGTGCACATCATGAAGGTAGTGTTGGTAGCTAAGAGGGCTTATAATAAGTCAATTCTTATCCCTCAATAGAAAGATAAGGCAATGAGAGAAGGTTTGTGTTATGGGTGCTTAGGACTACATCAATTTAAAGATTGTCCTAAGAAGAAAAAGATAGCCGCAACCATAGTGATAAAGCATTCACAAACAAGGAGTGATCTAAATGAGGATTTTGGAGATTTTCCATATCAGATATCATCTCCGATAGTGGCCATGACGGTCACTAAGAAGGTACCTTCTATTTTAGATGCTACGCTTTCGTTGATGGTAGAGAAAGCTTACCATTTTACAGACATAGAACTCATTGTTATGAGAGCAATCATGGTAAGACAGCCTATCAAGGTCCTCTTTGATACTAGTTCCACACATAGTGTCATTATTTCTTGTCTTGTTAGATGGTCATATTTAGACACTATGCAGTCAGAGCATGCCTACATAGTGGAGTTAGCCGATGGGAAGGGCATTGAGACATGGGATCGATGATTTGTTGGTTTCCCCATTGAAATCCAATCCTATAAGGATAGATTGGATTTTGAGATTGCATAACTGACCCATTTTGATATAGTCGTAAGTAAGTAATGGCATGCTTATAGGAAATGGCTAGTCATAAACTTTGCTTTGCATGTGTATCAATTTGAGCATGAGGAGAGGTGACTACCGATCCATAGAGAGCCATATCTCCAAGAGACACGATTGATGACTACAACCAAGCTATTGGAAACTGAATGTAAGTATATTTATTTTTTGTATTTCGTGTATGCATTGTGTGCAGTGATGAATTCCCAAAATCAAGGAAACTCTAATTGGAATGCTCAAGTAATTTCAGATATAGTAAGAGCAAAATTCCAATAATTTTTTTTAAATGAGTTACCTTTAGGTTTACCTCCTTGTAGGAATATTGAGCATAAGAACAAATTGGTGCCATGAATGAGTTTGATTTCCTGACAACCATTTTGTATGAGTTTGCAAGAGGAGATCAAATTTGCAAAGTTATGGATACATACATGTGTGTGGACTATAGATAAGGTTATCATTAAGCATACATACGCCATGCCTAGGATAGATGATCTTCTTGATGCTCTAGATGGATTAATTGTATATAGTAAAATAGATTTAAAGAGTGACTACCAGCAAATTAGAGTTAAAGAGAAAGATGTACATAAAACAACTTTCAAAATTTGCTTTAGGCATTATGAATATTGACTTATGCCATTTGGTTTGACTAATGCACCAGCTACTTTTATGATGTTAATGAAAGATACTGTATGACCGTTCATTGGTAAATTTTTGGTGGAATTTTCAGATGAATTGTTAGTATATAGTAGGTATGTACATGAGCATGAGAGTCATTTAAGGTTAGCATTAAATAGATTAAAGGAAAATCAAGTGTCTCTAAATCTAGATAAGACTTAGTTGTTTCCTCTAGAGTAGTAAAAACCCTGAGTATAGGGATTTGACCCTAGCTACATATGAAGTTATGTGGTTGAGGAAGCTTTTGAAAGACCTATATGTTGAGATTTTGATAGATGGGGTCAAGATAGTTCCCAAGAAGGTCTCATTTATACTACCATGGCCAACTCCTCAAGATAAATGGCAACTTTGGTTATTTTTGGGACTTTCTAGTTTTTATTGAAAATTCATTTCATCTTATTCATCGGTAGCAGCACCTATGATGAATTTTCTTCAAGGCAAAGTACCTTTTTGCATGGAAGAAAGGGCAACAAGATAATTTTGATACTCTGAAGCAAGTGGTTTCAGAGGCTTCAATACTCAAAGCAGTGGATCCACAGAAGCCATTTGAGTTGAATATAGATGCTAGTGGCATAGCTATAGGAGCTATTTTGAGCCAAGATGGCATGCCAATAGCTTTTGAAAGTAAAAATTTAAGTAGCGCACAATGCAATTGTCAAGTGCATGAACAAGAGTTGTATAATGTGGTGCATGCTCTTAAAGTCTAGAGACACTATCTGTATGGGTATACACAGATCACCATACAATCAAGTATTTTTGTAGTCATCCAGATCATTGAGGTAGACATATTCATTGGCTGAGCGCATGCTAGAGTTTCATATGGAAATCTTATATAGAAAAGGAAAAGATAATGTTATAGGTGATGCAGTATCTCGGATAACATATCAAATGAGCTTTAGAGTTCTAGAAAGCTCATTGCTTCAAGAAATAAAGAAAGCACAAGTGGAAGATCCATATTTGTTACAGATCCATAAAGCCGTCACTGATGACTCTATTATAGGACATGGGATAGTTCCATCTACTTCTTTCCCTAATAAAGCAAAAAATTCAAGTCTGTATTCTAGTTTCTCAATGAAGAATAAAATAGCTAAATAGAAAGGAAATGTTTGCGTACCAGATTCCCAAGATTTGAGAAGAAAAATCATGCATGATAACCATGATGTTCCTTGTGCAAGGCGTCCTAGTGTTGACAAGACCATTCAGCTAGAGCGAGAAGAACATTTTGTACCCACAATGGAGAGGGTAGAATCTCCACAGGTAGCAGAGCTATTCATCTAGAATATCTTCATATTGCATGGGTTACCTACATCCATAGTTTCAAATAGGGATGTTAGATTCACAAGACACTTTTGGAACTTTGTTTTTGGCAAGTTGAAAGTTTCATTGAAAATTAGTAGTAGTGATCATCCACGGACAGATGGTCAGATTGAGAGGGTCAATCAAATACTATGGGACATGTTGAGGGCATACATGTATAAGAGGTAGATAGATTGGGATAGTTACTTGCCATTAGTAGAGTTTGCTTATAATAATAGACATCATACAATGACTAGAATGTCTGCTTTTGAGATGAATTATGGCATGAATCTTACTGCTCCTAGTACCATAGGAATGCCAAAGAAATTCCCTTGTGCTTCAGAGTTCCTAGAAAATATCCAAGCAAATTTAGTCATAGCTAAAGCCAAGATGTAGCAAGTAGCTGATAAGGAAAAAGCATATGCTAATAGGAAGAGATCTCCTAGAGTCTTTGGAGAAGGAAATAAAGTTTTTCTTTAAGTAATAGCAAGATCAAATTCACTATCCGTAAGGAAGTGCACTAAGCTTTCACCAAGGTTTTTTGGACCTTAGAAGATAGTTAAGAAGCTTAGTGATTTTGCATACTGATTAGAGCTTCTTCCATATTGTAGAGTCCATCTAGTGTTTCATGTCAATAAACTTAGAAAGTATATTTCTAGGTAGGATATTCTAATAGAGGGTATTGTTTCTCTATAGGAAAATGACATGTATCACTCTCTAAATATGATGCTAGATAGAAGATAGAAGCAGTTGAGGAAGAGTGTCATCCAGGAGTATTTAGTAGCGTGAAGAGGATTACAGCTTACATATTCTACTCAAGAATCAAAAGCTCTGGTTTGCAAGTACTTTCCCTCATTGATCATTGAGGACAATGATCTTCAGAAGGGCGAAAGAGTGTTATAAATAGGTGTACAAAGACCTTTACATGTGTATGTGGAACAAGTGCTAAACATAGCCAAGGTCCCTAGCTTGGGGGATATCCTAAGGTACCCAAGGAGTAATGAGAATGAGTGTGCATGATGGCCACATGTCCACACTAGAGCACTCCATATCATTGCTATGCACACACAACATTCAAGCGTTTTATTTCAAGCCTTCTTTTTGAGAGAGTTTTTTGGTGCAAGTTACTACACTAGAAATCTTCTAGACAAAATATCTCAGAGATATTTCTTCTATATAAGTCACAATTGCAAAGAGACTAAAAATTCAAGGTGTAAATGGTCCAAAATTAGCACATAAAACTTCCAAGTTGCTATCTAAATGGATGATGTTCTGGCTAAGGCTAGACTTTAATAAAATTAGATAATTGTACTAGGGTCTATAAGAAAAATTATAATAAGAACTCTGTACTTTAACACAAAATATCTCCAAGAACAAGGAAAAACTCTAATTTGAACCCTTTCATCAAACCATTCTTAGCACACTACTACAATTCTCAAGGTTAATCACAACGAGTTACAAGCATTATATTACCCTACATCAAACCCTTGTGCACCATCTCAATGCATGGATTTCCATCTAAGTCATATTATGATTCATTAAAAGTATGAGATAATATAGTCTAAGCATGGAACAGAAGGATCCACAAGATGTTCACGAAAGGAAGAAGTTCTCTTTCCAAAGTCAATAGTCACACTCCCTTGGTAGAAGTTGCAATGTCGTAAAAGGTTCAATTTATCTTGATATAAGTCTTGGACACATTTTGATCCACACTAAATAACAAAACAAGTGATCCTTTATTGATATGCTTTTCCCTTAAGCTCTTCTCATGTAGCTCTTTTCTTTGTCCTTGGACCCACATCACACTATGCAATGCTTCTTCTCTTTTCTCTGCAAGTGTAGTGATCCATTTCATTAAAGATCCAATGTGCTCTTCCTTTTCTGTAGTTTCATTCAATGTATCATAGAAAATGATGAACTCAAAAGGGACCACAACCTCAATTCCATATGCCAACTCAAATGGGGCTACTCCAGTAGCACCCCTTTGAGTAGTATGATAATCTCATAATGTGTTGATCATGGATATTGGCCAAGAGGTGGGAAACCTAGAACAAGTTTTCTTCAAGATATAAATAAGAGTTTTGTCAGATCTTTGTTCTCGTCCATTATCCTTAGGATAATAACATCATGATTTTTCATGCAAGATCTTACAAGTTTCAAACATTCTCTTTAGAAATTGGTTCAGCAAATGACTACATTTATCACTAGTTATTTCTAAAGGACTCCTAAACTTGGCAAAAAATATTTTTTTATAAAACCTGGCAACAAAAGTTGTGGAAGTGTCCACTAAAGCTTTTTCATGAGCCTCCTTAGTTTTATAACATGTAGCCATCAATACCTTTTCACATTAGGATGCCCTAGAGGTTTGATGGGAGGAATGAAGTCCATCCTCCATCTCTCAAAGGGTTTCCAACCAACAGAAATATCAAGTGGTTAAAATTCAAACTTTGAGGGCTTCGATGCACATCTCTAACATGCTTTACACATTTTGATAAATTTTATTGCATCTCTAAATATACTTGGCAATTTAATCGCCTTGTGCAAGAACTTGTGAGATAATTCCTTCCCTGTTGGATTTGCTTCTTCATGTGCTTCTTATAGAATGTCCAACAATTCATCCAAAGCCACATACCTTGTCCACTTCTCCATAGGAGATATGCTTGCAAGAAATTCACCAGAGGTTAGAAGATTCAGAATCTCTCTATACCATTGTGGACTTGCCACCATTCCTAGAAGATGAGCATCCATTTCTTGACCCTACCTATAGAACTCCACATTTTTTGGGCAAGTATTTTAATGATTTATGATCGGTAATGATCACAAAGTGCATGATCAACAAATATTGTCTAAACTTTTGAAATGTGAACACAATGGATAAGCCTTCATGCTTCATAGTATTGTGATTCTTTTTTGCAAGTGTAAAGAACTTTGTTTACATATAAAAAAAGGTGATACACCTTATAGGTTCTTGATAGTTGTTCTAAAAATTATTCGTGTTGCACATAAGCTTGCATAAGTATGAACAAGAAATTCTACATTCTAATTTGGTGTGATAAGAAAAGGTGAAGTGCATAAACTCATCTTGAGTTATATAAATCTTGGTCTACCTAAGGGGTCTAATCGAATTTTTCCTTCTTTCTTGTGATTCATGAAGAAGGATGCTTGACATGAGAATACATCCTTATGAACCTTCAACGATAGCCAACATGACCTAAGAAACTTTGTAACTCATTTGGAGACCTTGGAATGGTCATTACCACAATGGTTATTACACCACTTTTGTTAGGATCCACTATGATTCCGTTAATAGAGAAAATTTTATCCAAGTAGGGTGCCTTCTATAACCATGAAATATCACTTTATTAGATTTAGATTTAGACTAACGTGCAAAAATTTCTCAAAGATTCCCAACAAATCTTTGATGTGTTATTGTATGTCTTACAGAATGATCCTTTCATCTTTGTGTGAGAACACTCAAAAGTCATCCATGAATTAAGATATGTGAGCCACTTAGCCAATACTGCACGCATCATAGTGTTGAATATAGTAGGGGCATCCTTCAACCAAAAAGCCATTCTTTGTCCTTGTAGGTTCTCCATGGTGTGACAAAGTTGGTCTTCGCATGTATAACTATCTAGTTATAGCCACTCAAACCATCCAAGAAATTCTACATTAGGGATAAAAATGAGCCTTGAAAGGGCCTTTTAGATTAAGGCGTGATGATGGACATGGATGGTGGCCATAGTATGTACCCTTTAAAATACTAGGATGAAGGGGGAGAGGGGACAGATTCCCCCTTTATTTAATGAGTTTCCTCTAGAGAGAGAAGGGATCTCGTAGTCAGCCTAGGCCCTAAAATTCAATTTTTTTTTTAAGTAAAAAAACTCATCATAACACTCACCCCACATTATTTTTTGGGGTAAAAAAAGTACTCGTTTTGAGGTCAAATTCAAAATCCATACATGTTTTGAGCTTAAAAAATGATTTAAAAGAGAAAACTAAAAAAAGGGCTATTTCCTTCCAAAACCTCACATTTTCATTCCCATGTCCCAAAAAGTCATCTTTTTCCACTAGTTTCTCTCTATAACACACCATTGAAGCTCTTGTTTCTATATTCCAAGCTATCTCCATCTCCTATCTCAAAATAGTGTTGTAGCTTCAAGACCTTCAACTAGTGTTGTAAATTCAAGACCTTCAACATGTAAATCTCATAGGCGACCAAATGATGAAGCCCTCACATTAAGATGCCATAATATCAAAACTACACATGGAAAAGGGCTACCATGTGAGTACCCCAAAGGTGCACGGGTGTACATGCAACCCTCTAGAATTGAGCCTCATCAAATTGGAGATAACAAAAACTTGGATCTTCATTGAAAGGGAAAGCTACTTGGATTCAAAAAGCACAATGAAAATGGGATGGTTTCTATTATACACCATGTTTTTACGAGGGAGACTATGAAACTTGTAAACTCTATTGGAACGAGATATCCTATCAATTGTAAGTATTACTCTACAAAATTCTATGTTTTATAGTGTTGAATATATATATGACCTATTTAGATATGGTTTTATTTGTTGCAGGTATATTTCCTTCTACTTTGGTGGAAAAGAAACCACTTCATAGCCTTACAGTCACTTTCCAAGAATTGCATGCAAATGTTGGTGCACTAGTTTTTCTACAAGTATCTCCTGTTCAATTTTGTCAAGAAGGAGTTTTCTTTCACACACATAAATGTGTTGTACCATGTATAGAGAGTGGTTTTGGAAGGTTAGAGAGAATTGAAGTAGATTCTCTCCTTAGCTTGGAGTGGCCAAAACTTGATATATGGTCCATATCATCTTTGAAGCACAAGATGGTTATGGATATATGTAACACTTTGAAATTCACATAAGTTTCTAGATTTGTAGGTCTGCACTCATGTTTTCCCATCCATTGTTTTGTAAGTATATTTCAAGGATTCTCATTTCTAGACACTTCCACCATGTTCATATATAAAGATATAACATATGAGCAAGTGGAAGGTATTCTAGGTGAAAACTGGGTTTGATAGAAGGAATTGCAAAGGGTGACAGATATATCTTTGTAAACTAGGTGGAATAAGTATAGGGTTGTTGGAGATTGAGGCCTACGAAAGCATGCAAACAACACAAGGAAGAAGAAGAAGCTTGGAGCAGAAGACACAATACTAAATGTATTACCACTAGAATGTACAAAGATAAGTAATCCTTTAGGGTAATAGGCATATATACAAGCCGGGGAAAAAAACATCCTAAAGAGGGAAAAAGGTACCCCGGTGGTCCTAGTGTGTCCACACACATCATTACCTAAATATATCAACAAATCCCCCTTGGGAGTGATGCAGTGAAAAGGAGTTGGCACTCATGTATAAGGAAGTGCCAAGTTATGTGGAATCAATCCACAGAAAGAAGTAAGCCCAAAGCTTTGCGGAAAGCTTCAAACGTCTCCCTAGGAAGAGCCTTCATGAAAAGGTCTGCAATGTTCTCTTATGTGGGCACATATGCCAAGTTGATCTCTCCAGCAGAGAACCTCTCCTTGACATAATGATAACAAACCTCAATGTGCTTAGTGCGAGCATGGAACATAGGGTTCCTTGCAACTGCAAATGCACTCTGGCTGTAAGTGAAGATGGTGGTGGCAAAAGACTGACCGACACCCAAATCAGCCATAAGGCATTTGAGCCACACACACTCAACAGTCGCTGTGAAAGTTGCCCTATACTCAGCCTCGCAACTAGAAGTGGCCACAATAGGCTGCTTCTTGCTCAACCAAGATATACATGAGCTACCAAGCATGAAGCAAAGCCACTAGTGGACACATGTGTGTCATAGCAACCAACTTACTCAGAGTTAGAAAAAGCATGTAAATCTAGTGGTAGTGACCCCCCCTTGGGATAAAACAATCCAAGTAGTCAGATACTACTCAAGTAGCGAAAGATGCGCTTAACCGCCTACCAATGCTTGACACCTTGGCAATGCATAAACATGCTCATCTATGAGATAGCAAATTGAATATCTGGCCTACTAATGCATAAGTAAATCAAGCATCCAACAACATGCTGATAGAGAACAACATCAAATGCATCTCCAACATCATGAAGACTCAATCGTAAACCTATATCCATAGGAGTGGCAATATGTTTACCGTCTTCAAGGACAAAACACTGCAATAGTGTGTTACTATATTTCATTTGACACAAAGCTATTCCACCATCAACTTGCATAAATTGAATGCTCAAACAATGATGCAAATGCCCCAAATCATACATCTTAAATGAGGCATGCAAATCAGTCTTAAAATCAACAATATGCCTCTCATGAGGACCAATGAGTAGCATGTCATCAACATAAACAACAATGATCAGAAAAACATCATTTGCACACTTAACATATAAGGTGCTCTTAGTTGGATTGTTCTCAAAACCATGTGCAATCAGATAGGCATGTATCTTTTCATACCAAGCATGTGGTGCTTGCTTTAAAGCATATAATGCCTTCTTTAACTTGCACACCTGATTTTCATGCCCTTTCTGCACAAATCCACGGGGCTAAAAAAACACACACTTCTTCATGCAAGTCACCATTCAAAAATATAGTTTTAATTTCCAACTAATGTATATTCCAAACATGATGAGTTGCAAGTGCACAGATGCTACAAACAATCAGCACGTAGGTGCAAATGTCTCATCAAAATCAATGCCTCTTTCCTGCACATAACCCTTTGTTGGAGATAGATGTCTGTGGAAGCACGCGAACATCACAAGCAAGGAGAAGAAGCTTGGAGCACAACACACAATACTGAATGTATTACTAGAGAATGTACAAAGATAAGTAGCCCATTAGGGCAATAGGCGTATATACAAGCCGGGGGAAAAAAACCTCCTAAAGAGGGAAAAAAGTGCCCTGACGGTCCTAGTGTGTTCACACACATCACTACCTAAATATATCAACAAATCCCCCTTGGGAGTGATGCAATGAGCAAGAAGCTGGCACTCATGTCTAAGGAAGTGCCAAGCTGTGTGGAATCAATCCACAAAAGGAAGTAAGCACAAAGCTTTGCGGAAAGCTTCAAACTTCTCCCTAGGCAGAGTCTTCGTGAAAAGGTCTGCAATGTTCTCTTGAGTGGGCACATATGCCAAACTGATCTCCTCAGCAGAGAACCTCTCCCTAACATAATGATAATGCACCTCAATGTGCTTAGTGTGAGCATGGAACACAGGGTTCCTCGCAACTGCCAATGCGCTCTGACTATCAGTAAAGATGGTGGTGGCAGAAGACTGGCCAACACCCAAATCAGCCATAAGGGGTCTGAGCCACACACACTCAACAGGAGTTGTGAAAGTTGCCCTATACTCAGCCTCACAACTAGAAGTGGCCAGAATAGGCTACTTCTTGCTCAACCAAGATATACATGAGCTACCAAGCATGAAGCAAAAGCCACTAGTGGACACACGAGTGTCATAGCAACTAGCCCAATCAGAGTAAAAAAAAGCATGCAAATCCGGCGGTAGTGATCCCCCCTGGGGATACAACAAACCAAGTAGCTGGGCACCACTCAAGTAGCGAAATATGCGCTTAACCACTTGCTAATGCTTGACTCCTAGGCAATGCATAAACCTACTCATCTGTGAGACAACAAACTGAATATCCGGTCGAGTAATGCATAAGTAAATCAAGCATCCAACAACCTACTGATAGAGAACAACATCAAATGCATCTCCAGCATCTTGAAGGCTCAATCGTAAACCTATCTCCATAGGAGTGGCAATAAGCTTACAGTTTTCAAGGCTGAAATGTTGTAATAATATGTCAATATATTTCGTTTGATACAAAGCCATTCCACCATCAACGTGCATAAACTGAATGCCCAAATAGTGATGCAAATGCCCCAAATACGAAATTTCAAATGAGGCATGCAAATCAACCTTAAAATCAGCAATATGCTTCTCAATAGGACCAATGAGCAGCATGTCATCAACATAGACAACAATGATCAGAAGCACATCATTAGCACGCTTAACATATAAGGTGCTTTCAGTTGGACTGTTCTCAAAACCATGTGCAATCAGATAGGCATGTATCTTCTCATACAAAGCACGTGGTGCTTGCTTTAAACCATATAATGCCTTCTTTAACCTCCACACCTGGTTTTCATGCCCTTTCTGCACAAAGCCACGAGGCTGAAAAAGATACACTTCTTCATGCAAGTCACCATTCAGAAATGCTGTTTTAATGTCCAACTGATGTACATTCCAACCATGATGAGCTGCAAGTGCACAGATGCTACGAATAGTAGTCATTCGACAAGTAGGTGCAAAGGTCCCATCAAAATCAATGCCTCTTTCTTGCGCATAACCCTTTGCAACAAGTCTAGTCTTATACCTTTCAATCGTACCATCGGGCTTACGCCTTAGCTTGTATACCCACTTAGTCCCAATGGCCTTCTTGCCAGGAGGCAAGTCACATAAAGACCAAGTACCATTCTTCATTATAGCATCATATTTATATTGCATAGTAGCCATCCAATTTTCTAAAGTTTTCCCTTCGTCAAATAAAACAGGATCATTCTCATCACAGAGACTAGAAGTAGCCATAGCATAACAATCTGATGCAAAAGAGGCACTATGAGAGGCTAAACGAGTACGATATGACAAAGGTGCATCTAATTTGCTATCACACAAAGTCTGCACCAGCCATTTTGGCATAGTTTTTGCCTACTCAATATCAGCTCTCTCATCAACTAGTGCATCATGTAAATCTGCATCAGAAATGGAATGATCTGCATCATCACATGAAACCTGTAAAGGCTGAGAAGTTGCCTCATTGGGACTAGCACTAGACCATCCATCTGTAAAAAGAGGCAGCAAAGTATCATACATGTCTTTGGAGCTAACAGATGTCTCCTTAGTACATGAAAGCAATGGCTGAATAACATCTTCCACAAAAACAACATCACGGCTAACCAGAATGCGTTTAGTTTGTGGATGATACAGACGATAACCTTTACTTTCAGAATTGTACCCAACAAAAATATATTTTACTGCTTTATCATCCAATTTTCTGCGATGTTCAGGCACCAATGCATATGCCAAACATCCAAAAACACACAGATGAGCAACAGATGGCTTGCGATCATGCCAATCCTCATATGGAGTGATAGACTACAACGCTTAAGTGGGACACCTATTCAATATATATGCTGCACAGATGACAACCTCAAGCCAGAAACTATGTGGTAAAGCTTGACTCTTGACCATACACCTCGCCATCTCCATGAGTGACCTATTATTTCGTTCAGCAACTCCATTCTGTTGAGGTGTATACAACACTGTGCACTAATGTTTTATCCCACGTTTATCCATAAATGCATTAAAATCAGAAGACATATATTCCCCCCCTCGATCGGAACGGAGGGTGCCCATTTTACATGCTGACAAATTTTCAGCCAAAACCAAAAACTGTTTGAAGCACATGAGCACTTCGGACTTTGCCTTCAATGGATATACCCATGGATGCGTGGAAAAATCATCAATGAAAGCTATGAAGTAAGGATAATTTCCAAAAGAAGGTGTTTGCATAGGAGCATAGACATCACTATGTACAAGCTGCAATTTCTGAGTAGCCCAAACTCAACCATCTTTTGGAAACGAGGAACACTGCATTTTGCCCAAAATGCAGCCTTCACAAACATGTTTTCAAGGTGCCTCAAGTTTGGGCAAAGAGGACACCATTTCAGATTTCTTCACGCGTAGCAAACTAGCAAAATTCAGATGCCCAAAGCGTGCATGCCAAAGCTTTGCATCTGACATAGCATGAGAATCATGTACTACACATGTCAAATCATTCATAGATCTTTCATAGTCTATGAGCTTATGTAGCCCACAACATAAAATGCCAAAAGCAATAATCACATTGCCATTTGACAGATCATGAACTGTACACCTATCATCAACAAATTTCACAACCAAGCCAATCTTGGCTAATGCAGAAACTGATAACAGGTTCTTCTTGATCCCTAGCACAAATAAAGCATCTGACAAAGTGAAAGAACTACCATTAGCAGTAGTCAAAATGATCTTACCAACTCCCATAATATGATAAGAGGAGTTGTTGGCGCATGTAATAGTATTCCCTGTAGGGGCAGGCTCGAGTGAAGAGAAGAAACTATGCTGCGAGGTAATATGTTTCATCGCTCCACTATCAAAGTACCAAACATCTAATTCTCCTATAGACATGCACTGCTCATGACAAGATGGGGTCAAACTGCAAACAGTAGTAAACACCCATTCTTCTTCCTGCACAAGATTAGCAGACTCTGTTTTTGGAGTAGAGGCCTCTGCAACAACCATTCCTGCCTCTTTTTTGTTTGCCTCTTTTGCAGTCAGTTTAGGACAATTCTTTATGATATGATCATTTCCTTTACAGTACTTGCAAAACAATTTCTGCTTTTCTGATTTCTTTTCATCTTTGTCTTCCCTCTTCGATTGTGTAGAATTAGCATATTTAGGCTTACTAGTTGAAGAGCTCCATTTTCCTTTGCCCTTCTGACTAGCCAGGAAAGCTTGATCTGCAACTCGCATAATGGACCTCTTCTGCCTGGACTGATCTTCTTGCAATAGAACAGAGAATAACTCCTCAAATGACAAGGCATTTGGATTGCGTTTCATCATCAACCAAAGAGTAGAAGCAAAACTCTGATATGAATCAGGAAGACCATTCAAAATGGTCTACACAAGTGAGCTATCTAGTATAACCTCATCAACAGAAATCAACTGTTCCTTCAAGTCTTTGATCTTAGTTAGGAAACTGTCCATGGAATCACCTTCATTCATGTGCTCACTCTCCAACTATTTTCAGAGGTAAGCAACACGAGCCTCATTCTTAGCTTGGTACAATGTGGTAAGTGTATCCCAAGCATCCTTAGCTATTCTGCAAGAGCGAATGTGAGGAATAATGGCACGTTTGACAGACAAAGCTATCAATGCATGTGCATGAGCATCTCTGCCATCCCAAAGAATCTATGCTACAATAAGTGCAGCAGAAACCATAGCACGAACAGGAATATGCAGAATATCATCATCTTCGACACCTTTTGCATCAGCTTTAGTACCTGCAATTGTAACAATTGCAGGTGTGATAAGACGTTTTTTGACACCCTACACAATGTTCCACAGTCCTTTTGCAACCAATACATGTCGCATCATATAAGCCCACAACGGGTAGTTAGCACCATCCAACTTATCCTCAACAACCAACATACGAAATACATCAGTGCTTTCTGCCATGATCGGTGACTAAAATACCTTGATGTAAAAAATTGTCTGTATCTCAAAAAGTTGAACGGAACTGCCAAGATGAGTTCTGCTAAATTTGTAGCAAACTTCGAGACGCTTATACTGGCGAATAGAAACAGTTATATACCTTTGGCACAAAAAGACGAAATAACCTGCACAAGCACTGTGATAGTGCATTCGAAGGCTAAAACGAGCTTAGATCGCGATTTCAACACCACAAAGCGAAGCAGTTTTGATCTCTGAAACACCCTGAGTATGCTCACGGAATTTCCTGTGAATCTGAGATTGCAAGCCGAGGAGTGTCGACGACGCCCTAGATGAAGCGGCAACCTGCTCTCATACCAATTGTTGGAGATAGACGTCTGTGGAAGCATGCGAACAACACAAGGAAGGAGAAGAAGCTTGGAGCAATGACATCGCCATTTGACAGTTCATGAACTATACATCTGTCATCAACAAATTCCACAACCAAGCTAATCTTGGCTAAAGGTAAAAGTGATAATAGATTCTTCTTGATCCCTGGAATAAATAAAGCATCCAACAATGTAAGAGAACTACCATCAGTAGTAGTCAGAATGATCTTACCAACTCCCATGACATGATAAGAGGAGTTGTTGGCACATGTGATAGTATTTCCTTTAGGGGTTGGCTCAAGTGAAGTGAAGAAACATCATTACAAGGTAATATGTTTGGTTTCCTCACTATCAAAGTACCAAACATTTGAGTCTACTGCAGACATACACTGTTCATGAGAAGATGGGTCATAATTGCAAACAGTGGTAAATGCACATTCTTCATTTTGCACAAGATTAGGAAACTTTGTTTTGGGTATAGAGGCCTCTGCAACAACCATTCCAGCCTCTTTCTTCCTTGCCTCTCTTGCAATAGAATAGAGACTAGCTCCTCAAATGTTATGACATTTGGATTACCTTTCATCATCAAAGGAAGAGTAAAAGCAAAACTTTGATATGAATCAGAAAGACCATTTAGAACAATTGACACAAATGAACTATCAAGAAGGACTTCATCAATAGAACTCAACCGTTCTTTCAAATCTTTGATCTTTGTTAGAAGACTGTCCATGGAATCACCTTCATTCATGTGCTCACTCTCCAACTGTTTTCAAAGGTAAGCAACAAGAGCCGCATTCCTTGCCTGGTATAAAGTGGTAAGTGTATCCCAAGCATCCTTAGCTATTCTGTAAGAGCAAATGTGAGGAATAATGGCACGTTTGATAGACAAGGCTATCAGTGCATGTGCCTAAGCATCTCTACCATCCCAATGAATCTGCTCTATAGTAGGTGTAGCAGGAACTGCAACACGAACAGGAACATGAAGAATATCATCATCTTCAATGCCGTTTGCATCACAACTGTTTTTACAGATGTAATAGGACGTTTTTCAACACCCTGCACAATATTCCATAGTCCTTTTGCAACCAATACATGATGCATCATATAAGCCCATAATGGGTAATTGGTACCGTCCAACTTATCCTCAACAGCCAACATATAGAATACATCATTGCTTTTAGCCATGACCACTAACTAAAATACCCTGATGCAGAAAATTGACTATATCTCAAAAAGCTGAATAGAACTACACTGTCCAGTTTTGCTAAACCTGTAGCAAACTTTGAGATGCTTATACTAGTGAACTGAAACCTATATATATCTTTGGCACAAAAAGACAAAATTGCCTGCAAAAGCTCTGTGATAGTGCATTTGAAAGATGAAACGAGCTCAGATCACGAGACTGTGACCTTGAGTATGCTCACCAAATTTCATACGATTTTGAGATTGTGATGAGAGAGGTGTTGACGATGCCATAGATGAAACAACGACCTACTTTGATACCAATTGTTGGAGATTGAGCTTTGTGGAAGCATGTGAACAACACAAGGAAAAAGAATAAGTTTGGAGCACAACACACAATACTAAATGTATTACCACTATAATGTACAAAGATAAGTAACCCGTTAGGGCAATAGGTGTATATATAAGCTGAGGGTAAAAAGACCTCCTAAAGAAGGAAAAAAGTGTCCCGACGGTCCTAGTGTGTTCAAACACATCACTACCTAAATATATCAACAAGGATGTTGATATTGGGAGCACCATACTTCATTGTAAACTAAATTCTATTATGATCATTGGATGTGCAAACTTGATCAATGGATACCATTACAAAATTCTAAGGGATCTTTAGACTCATTTGAAATAAGCTTAACTTGTTAGACATTGAAATGGAAAATATTTTAGTGAATCATTATTGGACCTTGGCTAATGTTGGAGAACACTTGGTGATTATGGACTTTGAAAGACTAATCCATTCCAAATTGAGCATATGAGGGCATAAGGTGAGAAATTTCATTTTCTTTTGTATAAATAATTTTGTCATTATTGCTTATTTCGGTTCTATTAACTTCATTTTCTTTTAAACTGGATATAGGTTGAAATGAGACTTGAATACAAAATGGAAGTTCTTGCATATTGGAGTAAACATGGAACTAAACTCTCATTGTCATATCTCTTTTGCAACCTGATGATTGTAGTGTAGATTATCATTTTTTTGTCCTAATCCTTTACTGATTGTTTTTTACACTTGCAAGAGAATTTACTTGTAAAAATCAGGAGAAGTATATACGATAGAGATTGTATATACATTTTATTTGCAATGGTAATCTTAGAACTTTTGGATTGTCAAAACTCTATGTTCACTGATTTGCAATGTGGTTGTTCATGTTGCTTTTCATGATGTATGTTTAAACATTTGCTTTGATGCATGCAAATATCTTGATATTATTTGTCAATTTTTTGTGCATTAATTTGTCAACAGTTAACAACTTTCTAACTTTCACTAATTTATTTTTAACTTTTAAAAGTGGACCCTACTCACTCCAAAAACTTGAAACCACTATAAAAATAGGTTCTATGTTCTTATTTCTCATATTTTCACTCAAAAAGAGCTAGAGATTCTCTCAAGGCTATAGAATACTATGCCCACACACAACAATTTCATCCATATCTACCACTCCCATCAAATCCCCTCGAGAGCATTTCATGGTTTTCTTCGATACATCTGACTACAAAGGTCTTACAAATTTATATGATCTAGTGTGTAGAACCCCTAATCTTGAAGGAGCACTAACCTTGGATGTTGATGTGATCAAGGAAATCATTGATTATATGGAGTTCTATATACTTCATTGATATTCCACCATATGAGGGAAAGTGAGTCTGTTGTGACCTAATTTTTTATATCCATAAAGGAGATGAGGCGTTTGCAAAGTGTCTCAAGTGTTTCATGGTCATTGCTAAAAATGCTAATAATCAAGAATTAAAATGAGAATTAAAATGAGAAGAGGCGTTTGCAAAGTGTCTCAAGTGTTTCATGGTCATTGCTAAGGATCTTTTTAGATGACATAGTGCTAATAAAAGAAATAGTTATCTTAAATTGCGACAACAATCTTTTTCATCAATGAGGAGTCTACCCCTACACATATGGACCAACCCTGTCTTGTTGCTAGGGATTTTGTAGATGATAGGAAGGAACCACAGACATAAACTCTCACATTATTAGAAGAGAGTGATAAATAAGTAGAAAGTTTTCACATGGTGTTGTAGATAAATTAAATGAAGGTAGTAATTCAAAAGAGGGCCTTGCCTCCAACTTGGAGCCCTAGAAACCCACTTTACAAGAGATAAAGATGGATTTTTTTTGGTTGTGCTCATAGATGGAGAAGGATTTTTGTTCCTACATGATATTGAAGAGGCTTTTTTTCTACACCTTGACAAATAAGTTAGCATTTCTTATTTGATATATTATGTTTCCATGGATAAATCTTCAAACTAAATTGAAAAATCAGCTATTCCATTTTTTTGTACTCAATATGTCTATGTGCAAGAAGCTACTGAAATTGCTAAATTTATGTGAAGAAGTGGTGGTGACCACATTGCCCGGGGTGGTGGCTCAGCCATGGCAAACTACATTGGGGAATTTCTAAAGGACGATTTGTGATTCTCCACAATGAGTATTCCCCTCAAGGATACTTTATGACTTTGTGTTTGAATTCCTTGAATAATTTTTTGTGCATATCCACAATAATGCAAGGGACCATATGTGTAATTTTGATTAGGAAATCCTTTTCCTTTGCTAACCTAGAAGTTAACTTTAGATGAATAATATTACCAAAAATAGGAGTTGATTCGGGTCTTGGATTGACAGACCCCCATGTAATATCTCACTCTATTTTGTCCTATCAATTGCCACAACCGTTAGAAAGATGAAAGAATGTAGTGGATAAGCTCAATAATAAGAGCCAAGTGTAAACAAATTTAATAGAAATGATGCATTTTTTGACTCCCATGTGCATTCAATTGTGTATATTATATGTAGTGCATGAGGGTTTCTTGAATTGTATGTAGTGCATGAGGGTTCTAGCAGCCTAAAAAAGGCAAAAAAGGGGTTGCCATAGAAATTTAGGTATGGGCTCTACAAAACTTTTATAGGGCCCATATATATGAAACTTTTGTAGGGCCCATACACCAATTTCTATGGCAACCCCTTTTTTGCCTTTCTTAGGCTGTCTCAGATGACCTAGAGCACATGTGCATAGGTATAACTGCATATAAATATGTATCGAGCTCATTGGTCTCTTCTACAAGGTTTTGGCATGAAATCCTCCTCAAATATGGCATACCATATGCTCCAATGTACATGATATATGAGTTTATGGCCAAGAGTAACAAAAAAAAAGTCCTACCATAGAAACATGGAATTGGGTGTTGCAAAAATTTTACAAGGCCCAATCCTACATATATGTGGCATGCCGCTAGGCCATTGGAAGCATTTGTAGCACATAATATACGCTTAAAATACAATAAACATATGCCAAACTTCATAAAAAGGGTATAAGACTAAGATATTCATGTGCAAATACACTTTGAAAAACTTAAAAGACAAATAGACTTCAAAACACTTTAGAGAACAAGTGTAATAAGAAGAATATCATATTTTAATAATTTGGAAGATACAAAAAGTTCTCTAATCAAGAGAGTTACAAGTGTTAAGGATTATTTCTGATAATTCTTCTAGCTAGCTACATATATTTAGGTTCTATTATCACTCTCTTTGCATGGACAACACAAGTTAGGCTTCCAACATTGATATTCAATAAGCCTCTACAACCTCGTGAAGTGCATCAATTTATATCCCTTGAATGTGAATTCCAACATAATAGCCTTGGAGCTCTTCCTTCATAACTCTTGCAAATGGTGTTCGTAAATTTAGAAGCTCCAAAGACTTCTAATATCTTATCTCTGCAAAGGCTCTCGTTTTCTTTCTACATCTTTGTGCTGCTCTTGCATTTGGGTTATGGACATTGTGGTTCATAACATGTTGGTAGTTCTTTTTTGAATCATGTGTAGATGGCCGTGCCTTTTCATTTACATGCTTTGACCTATTTTCATGTTGAATTTTCTTTCTTTCTTCATTTTTTGGTCTTTGCTCTTGTCCTACAAAAGGTATTCGCTTGCCTCCTTGTTTTACTTGATGGTTCACTAGGATATGAGTGTGGTTCAATGGTGTCTATTTAACACTTCTTTCATCTAAGAAGTCCTCAAAATCTCACTCTAACTCATGTATGATTTGTGTCCATCCTCATTCTTTGGGCCTTAACTTGGATACTTTCCTACTTGCACGCTCCTCATGGCATATAGAAAGGAAACATTGGATTTCTTATGTTGCATTTCTCTCACATTGTGAAACTTTACTTTCCCATGATGGAATGCTCCCAAAATGTGTGCCATCACTAGAGTGGTGACTAGAAGAGTGGGATGTGGTTTGACACTTCTTGTGGGGTGTCATCCATGGTGGGCATTAAGTACCTTGCACATGGCTAAGGTAGAAGATGGGATCTTTCCTAACAGTCTTCTTCATGTGTGTTGGAGTTAGATGTCTACGAAAGCATGCGAACAACAAAAGGAAGAAAAAGAAGCTTGGATATATTTCATTTGACACAAAGCCATTCCACTATCAATGCATAAATTGAATGCCCAAATAATGATGCAAATACCCCAAATCAGACATCTCAAATGAGGCATGCAAATCAGCTTTGAAATCAGCAATATGGTTCTCATGAGGACCAGTAAGCAACATGTCATCAATATAAACAATAATGATCAGAAGTACATCAGTAGCATGCTTAACATATAAGGTGCTTTCAGTTGGACTGTTCTCAAAACCATGTGAAATTAGATAGGCATGTATCTTTTCATACCATGCACGTGGTGCTTGCTTTAAACCATATAATGCCTTCTTTAACCTGCACACTTGGTTTTCATGCCCTTTTTGCACAAAGCCACGAGGCTGAAAAACATACACTTCTTCATGCAAGTCAGCATTCAGAAATGATGTTTTAACTTATCACCTTGAGTATGCTCACCAAATTTCATGCGATTTTGAGACTATGACCGGAGGGGTGTCGACGATGCCCTAGATGAAGCGGCAACCTTCTCTGATACCAATTGTTGGAGTTAGACGTCTGCGGAAGCATGCGAACAACACAAGGAAGAACAAGAAGCTTGGAGCACATCACACAATACTGAATGTATTACCACTAGAATGTACAAAGATAAGTAACATGTTAGGCTATATGCGTATATACAAGCCGGAGGAAAAAACCTCCTAAAGAGAGAAAAAAGTACCCCTGCAGTCCTAGTGTGTTCACACACAGCACTACCTAAATATATCAACAATGTGTGCCATTCTCTTAGAATCCAGAGTGCTAAAATGAATGATCCCTTCTCTATTCAAAGGTTTTCATTTAAATTTTATCTTGTTCACATTTAAATGGATAAAAGTTAGTTTAGAAACATTAAGAAAAAGTTTAGAAAAACATTTAAAAAACTAACAATAACAATGAAAAAATTGAACATGATATAATGGAAATAATTGAGAATTTATTTGATGATAATGGCAATATAAAAACCTTGACGATCAAGTTTTGATATGAAATAATCTATGGTGGAAGTAAATAAATTATTTTCAGGTGAAATGCTCATGGAATCTGTGTTCATGCCATTAAGCATGACATAGTGATCCTAATAATGACATCCACTTCTCACTTGCAATATCATGGTGTATCATTCTTGCAACTTTTGCTATTTATGACTTATGTGCTTGTTCAATTGCATATTCTTTAGAGAATATTATATGAAAAAACCAGTTGAACATTTCTTCTGAATAGTTGGATTGTAGTAGACCATCTTCATGATGAGTGCTCTTAAAGTAAACACCTTTATCTCTGTAATGTGACTTCTCCATTTGGTGTACTAAAAATCCTATTTATCCAAATGGGTTCATAAAAAACGTTCCATGTGCAAAAAGAATATGCGGTGGTTGGGTCAATGAAATGTACAAATAATATTGAAAAGAATATTAAAAAATATAAGCAAAACTTACTATGTAGTGTGTAATGTTGTTCTCTCCCCATGAAAAGAATATTAAAATATAAGCAAAACTTACTATGTAGTGTGTAATGTTGTTCTCTCCCCATGATAGGATGAATGACTATGTAAAATCCTTCAAAGTCACTTGGAATAGTTGTCGTTTCAAAGTGTTAGTGCCAATCAAACCAATCAAATAATATAACTGATCTAAGGATGTCCAAACCTTCTTTTGCCTGTTAATGAGATCAACCTAACTCTCATTGTCTCTCATAATAAAACATAGTTCTTTCCAAAGCTTCCTTTTTCCATCATCTTGACTATTCACATCTCTTTTAAAGAAACAACTTGCCTTCTTCCGTATCATTGAAACTTGTTGTAAAATCTCTTGAGATGCAAACAATTAAAGGTACATGACCACCATGAAAACCAATAGAATTAAGAAACTATTCTATTTTTCAATTATCTTTGCTAAATTCTTCTCCAGTAATTATAGGGAGCAGTTCTAGTGAACCTCTATTTTTGTTAGAAGCTACTTGCCTACATAGTCTGTTTTGTACAATCTAATTTTCTAGCCTAAACTAGTCCATTTGGAGAGGTTGATATTGCAATATGAAGATATAAAAGTATAGTATGTGTGGAAAGAACCTTAGATGATTTGGATTCGAGATGTTGATTCAAATACGTACAAATAGGTTGACTAGCTATAGAAGGGGATGAACTAGAAGGACCTAACAGGGCCTTCTTATCCTTTTTATAAAAATCTAAGAGATAGTTGGTATTAGAGTGGAGTTGAGATCTACAGAGGATCTATGGAAGGAGATTTGCATAAAGGAAAAAGGATCAAGGACTCATCGAGCTTCACAAAAAGGTATCTTTCATAAACTATCACAGACATGGGAGATTTGGGATAAAAGGCTGAGGTTTTGGAAAAAGATAACTATTAACCAACGAGAATTAGAGTATCAAACTATCTTATGAGCAAAGGACTCTAGCCTATTATGTGTGGATATGAGCAAGCATCTGAGCTTGACCTAAAGGATCCAAAGGCTACAAATGTAGAGCTAAGGACCTTGAAGGAAGGTGAATCTTTTGCCCTTTATACAAATAAGAATAAAGCTAAGGATAAAGGTAAAATCAATAAGAATGAAGAAGAGGCTACTACCTCTCAAACTAATTATGCAGGAAGAGGAAGAGGTGCTAGAGGAAGGGGTAGAGGAGGAAAGCAAGGCAGAGGGAGATCCCATAACAATCCACCTTGCAACATTTGTGGTCTTACCAACCACACCACAGAAGAATGCTTCAAGAATACTAAAAGTCAAAGGGGAAGAGGCTTCCATAGAGGTAGCTATGGACAATCTAGAGGAAGGTACAACAATGGAGGAGGCAACTACAACCATAACTACAATCAAGGCTGCAACAACAACAATAATTATCAAGGTGGTTTTAGAGGAAGAAGGGACTACAACAACTATACTGCATGAACCTTTTGAGTAAAGTTATGTATGTGCCAACTATAACCAAAAACCTAATTAGTGCTGGGCAGATTGTTGAGAATGGTTTATAGGTCAGATTCACTAAGCATGGAGCATATGTGGAAGACCCTCAACAAGGCTTCAAAAGGATTTCTAAAGGTGAGAAGTCTGGTAGATTATTCACATTTGAGATTGAAGACACAAGGAACATAGCACTATTCAATTATAGAGATCAAAACTTAACTGAGTTAGAAATATGACACAAAAGGCCAGGACACATAGGAGAATGAACTCTAAAGCAAATATGTAGGGATCAAAGTATGCTTGGCATTCCTAATGTGACCAAGGAACATATGATATACAAATGTGGAGCATGCTAATTTGGCAAAGCTCACAGGCAACTGATAATTATAGGAAAGTCAAGTTACCATATGATTTGGAAAATGACTTTCCAACCCTCACTCAAGAAGATCAACAATTAGCAGAAGATATCAACTCAGAAGATGAAGAATAGATTGACTTCAAGGCTTGAAAGTCAAGAGGCAAGATCAAACTCAAGCAATTAGAAGACATACCAGAGTCTTCAAATCAAGCACTAAGGAGATCACAAAGAGAAAGCAAAAAGCCCATAAGGTATGGCTATGATACATCATTAATCACCAAGCATTATGTGTATATCACTAAAGCTTCTATGGCAGAAGAGCCTTCTTCATTTGAAGAGGCTAGGAAGAAGAAAGAATGGAGAGAAGCCATGCAGGAAGAAGTAGAAGCACTTCAAGGAAACCATACTTGGGATCTAGTTCCCAAGAAGCCATGCATGAAGGTAATTGGATCTAGGTGGATATACAAAATAATAAAGAATTCAGATGGCTCTATAAACACGTACAAGGAAGGGCTAGCGGCAAAGGGATTTGCCCAAACTCATGGAGTGTATTATGAAGAAACTTTTTCACCTATGGCAAAGATACCGACAATTAGGGTTTTGGTAAGTATTGTTGCCTCTAAAAAATGGAATTTATATCAGTTAGATATCAAGAATGCATTCTTGAATGGATGGATATCAGAAGAGGTGTATACGGCACAACCACTAGGTTTTGAAGATGAAGATAAAATAGGTTATATATGTAGGCTAAGGAATGCACTCTATGGTCTCAAGCAAGCTCCTAAATGAGCTTGGAACCATAGGCTTGTTACTTATTTGCAAGACCAAGGCTTTGTGGCTAGCAAGGCAAATTCTTCTTTATTTGTCAAGAAGAACAAATCAGAAGTTATCTACTTATGTGTCTATGTAGATGATATCATCATTACAGGGAATGATGCTAATCGCATCAAGCAGATTAAAGCTCAACTAATGGAAGAATTTAAAATCAGTGATCTTGGTTTATTAACCTACTTTCTTGGCTTAGAGCTTGTGTACAAAGATTCTAGTATGTTTATTACTCAAAGGAAGTATATACATGATATGTTAGTAAAGTTCAAGATGGAGAACACTAAAAGTGCAGGTACTCCTATGGAACTCAACCATAAGGTGTGTTCTCATGAAGGAGAACTACTTGATGATGTTAGAGGTTATCAACAACTTGTGAGAAGTTTCAATTATGCTACTCTAACAAGAGTAGACATTGCCTATGGAGTAAGTACATTGAGTCAATTTATGCATGTACCAATGAAGTCTCATATGGAAGCTGCAAAAGGGTGCTTACGTATCTAAAGGGTACAATGAATCAAGGGTTGTTCTATCCCTTCACTTCTGACATAGATATAAAGATGTATTCTGATGCAAATTGGGCTGGCTCCAAGGATGATAGGAGGAGCACCTCAGGGTACCTATCCTTTGTACGTTCAAAGCTTATATGAATTCAGCAATATGCTTCTCATTAGGACGAGTGAGCAGCATATCATCAATATACACAACAATGATCAAAAGCACATCATCTCCATGCTTAACATATAAGGTGCTCTCAGTTGGATTGTTCTCAAAACCATGTGTAATCAAGTAGGCATGTATCTTTTCATACCAAGCACATGGTACTTGTTTCAAATCATATAATGACTTTTTCAACCTGCACACTTTAGTTTCATGCCCTTTCTACACAAAATTAGTACATGAAAGTAATGATTGAATTGCATCTTCCATAAAAATAACATCACAACTAACCAAAATGCATTTAATCTGTGGATTATACATATGATATCCTTTTCTTTTAGAATTATACCCAACAAGAATACATTACACTACTTTCTCATCTAATTTCGTGCATTGTTGTTCATGCAATAATGCATATGCCACACAACGAAAGACATGCAAATGAGCAACAAATGGCTTACGACCATGCCAAGCCTCATAGGGAGTGATAGATTGCAATGCTTTGGTGGAACACTTGTTAAATATATATGTTCCACACAAAATAGCACTTGTGTGGAACATATATATTAAAGCCTGACTTTTGACCATAGACTTCACCATGTCCATGAGAGACTTATTCTTTCTTTCTACAAATCCATTTTGTTGAAGCTATGTGGTAAAGCCTGACTTTTGACCATACACTTCACGATGTCCATGAGAGACCTATTCTTTCTTTCTACAAATCCATTTTGTTGAGGTGTATACAACACTATCCACTGATGTTTTATCCCACGCTCAACCAAAACTACATTAAAATCAAAAGACATATCAATAGTGTATCAAAGTGCACATTATATCTCAAGCTTAAGAAATTGGTGTGCTAGAGATGGTTATCCTATGTGGAGACTCGTTGTTTGTTGTTGGAGGAAACTCCAAAAAATAGTAAAAAAACCAAAGTCGAAGCGATCAAAGCTTAGTCAAAAGATGAAGGCTATGACAAAAGAGGAGCACAAGCATAGAATTGTAGGAAGGGTTCTATCAAATTTTCCCATCTCAAATTCCTCCTCAAAATAGGGTTTTCTCCAATTTACCCAAAATACTTGTAAAAATGCCTATTTTCAACATAAAACCTTAAAGCTCACATTGTAGATTAGTAATCAAGCTTCAAGGCCATGAAAAATATCTCCATACTAATTTTTGTATTTTTTTAAATTTGTTTTGGCTTCCGTATAGCCTCTAGACACTACTTCTTAACCTAGACTAGACACTATAGTGTGGACATAGCTCTTTAAAAATCTCCAAAATTGAAAGAGCTCTCATTTGTTGGGGTTAGATTGTTGAGTCTAGAATCTTTATGAGGTTTGTGGTAATTTTTTGAGCAATAGAGAGCTTCTTGTACCATATTGCCTCTTATCTACTTATGAGTATGTGTGTTTGTGCATGTATATCTTGGTGCCTGTTAGCTCAATAAATGGTCGGTTTTGGTGCCCTAATATGTTCATATTTGGCAGAAGAAGATGTTTGATTACAGGTACTTGAAGAGTGATCAAATGTTTGAAGGGAAGTATTTGCAACTACATGACGCCATCATGATCAGAATGGATCAGGAACTTGGTACTACTGTTGGAAATGCATTGATAGACACGACATGCAGCAGCTAGTAGAATCATGACAAATTAGTTTCTTAGTTGCTTCATACATTCGTTGAAGGTTCCTGTACATGTCAGGCCCCACACAGCAATGATTTTTGGATCGATTTTAAGGCATAGAGGTCAAGGATATCATCGGCCTTACTGGATCTGTATCAACTATGCTAAGTCTCCATGATCACCAACTGAAAGGATCTCTTGAACCAAATGTTTGGATCAGAGTTCAGCTGCAGGTTCATCTTGGGTGAAAGTATCTATCTTCTTATATATCCGAGTGCTGTAGACCACATGTGAAGGAAAAAATCGTTGAGAAGGGCAGAAACACAACCATTAGGATTGAAGTTGGATTTTCCTTTTTGGGGCTCAGATTTATGTTTCTGCACCTTGGAGAAAGAAATTGCTTCAGCTGAAACATCTGTAGGGAGCTTCTTCGGTCTTTTTTGGGGACATTCGTAGGAGGGCATTTGCAACAGGTCCTTCTACATTTCCATCAACAGACACAATGAGCTTTTCATTTATAGCTGGGGGGCCCTTCGGTGTTGGCGCGGCCAGCTACAGATAAGGAGGAAAAACTGCGGACCAGGAGTTCTCTCTTCGTTTTCTTTTTGGAGATCGCATAGAGCTGAGGAGGGAGCGCTGATCTGATACGGAGGGTATGTGGAGGGGAGCGCTCATTCAGAGGACCAGATGCTGATCCTTAGGAGGGAAATCTATCCAGCTTTTCAATCTGACGCTTAGAGGTGGTTTTGCACCGCTATGGCTTTTGGGCCCGCGGAGAATGGAGCAATCGCAGAAACATTGATAGCAACACCGAAACACACAGTATCCCCCAATCCTGGATTTGCATATCCAAAGTTTCGGCTCGATCCTTGAAGAACTGGACTTGCTATTCCGAACGTATGGGTTGATTCTATGAGAGCATGTTCCCACCACATTCTTGTCACATAAAGGGCGATCCCTTTGATATTGATTTTCATTACAGGGCTTGGATTGTAAGTATCCCGAATTTTATGCCGATTGTATAACGCAATGTTTGTAACTGAAGATTCTATTTCGTTCCTGTTGGTGTGTTGCGTGAGCTCATGTGTAATTGTCACTGTCACCCAAGTTTTCATGAGGTGTCTGAAATCAGGAAATGTTCAGCGCAAAAATAAGCAAGGAAGACAGTAGACAAGGAATTTGCAGATTGCACTGAGTAATATAATAGAAAGCCGGTATATTTGCTTTAAAACAGCCAATAGTTGAACAATTTTCTGGCAGTGCTGTGTAAGCTCACAAATGCATGATGGTGATTTTTAACATCATCATCAACCTTGTCGTCCTTTTCAGTTTGAAAACTTTTGATATTTATTAATAGAGAAGAAGATTATAAAGAGTGGGGAGAGGGATCCAGATTTAAAGGTGCTCCCATGTCTACCCGCACTTGACACATGGGTTCAAGATTCTTGACATATTACTTGCAGGCATGTATGGTGCGGACACACTTGGCGCGTGGGATCAAGGTCCATGGCATATTGCTTGGAAGTGTGTAAAATGTGGTTGTCCTTGCATAATGTAATGTGATGAATTGGCGAGGATGGCTCTTACATGATTGAGTGCCTACATCCATGTGTTGAGGGAAGGATCGGGAAAAGTAGATCCTTCACACTGTCAAACAACCCAATCATCTATTAAAATTGGAAGGATCGGAAGCCTTCTTGTTTATTGGTGTAGCTTGAGGAGATGGGTAAGTTATTGCTCTTGGTTTGATGGCAGATTATGCTGATTGGAGATTCATTGTGCCAGGAAAGTAGGGGATGATGAGATACAGAGGAGGCCAATAAAGCTCTAGTCATCACTCAGATTCAATTGAGGGAGAAAATTTCCCTCAAGAGACGTAATGATTGAAGAAGTTAGTCGATCATTGCCAATAGCAAATTCACACTTTGAGGGCATGAGGGCGAGGCAAGAAGCTGAAGGGAAGTGAAAGAGAGCTAGTGAGAAAAGAAGAGGAAAAGGTGTGAGAAAGTGCATGAGTATGTGTATGTGAGAAAGGGAAGGAAGTGCGAGCGGGATGCTTATGAAGCTAGGGCATAGGCCAACGGAGTGTCAATCAGGAGCTAATTGTGGCCTCCAGGTAATCCAATTGCGAGGGATTTGAACAAAATAAAACCTCGTATAATCACTTTTTCCTTGGGCTTAGGAATAATCATTTTGGTGCGTTTGCCGGGAACATATGCGCTAGTGCGTAGACATAGGAAGGATTTCATTGTGAGCAAATTGTGGGCTCTAAGTAATCCAAGTGGATCAATTGCGAGGGGTTTGAGCAGAATAAAGGCTTTCACAATCATCTTTTCCTTGGGCTTAGGAGCCTTTCAGTGCCTACATGCATGGTTGGCTTATCTTTTGATGTGGATGCATCTACTTCCATTTTTTAGTGTGAAGCCTTCATATCACCAATCAATCACTCTATAGATCACAACATTACTTTATCATGTGCACATAGTCGTGCTTGATGTCCATACATTGATTATGCATGCAGATCAATTATGTGAATACTTTTGGCATGGTTGCCACAAACTTCTATTGTAAAACTTAATTTTGGAAGAAGGCTTTGATCTTCTCAAGTAAGTTTGACATGTTGCTACATGCATATAATGATAGGACTTAGGGAGGACATTCAACCAAGTCTCATGATGAATATGAACCAAGGGGAAATTTAACAGATACTTTATAGTCATGTTGTGATATTTGGTTGAAAATCCTCTAAAGTTGCTAGACAACATTTCAAAGCACTCACCAAATGATCCACAAGTCCCTGCCATGAGTGTGTTTCAAATGAATTCTCATGCAAAGCCAATCAAGCATAGACAACTTTGTATAACTCCTCAATCAAGGTATTCACCTAAATACATGGTTAAAATTTTAATCGATACAGGTGTCATAGCTAATGTGATAAGGTTATCCCTTGTATAGACCCTTAAGTACAAGATAAAACCAGTTGAAGCCCACTTGATAGGCTTAGGTGGAACACAATCTCTGATTAGAGTAATTACCCTTCCCGTGCATCTTGGAATGGGCACATTAACTATTAAATTTTTAGTTTGTGAGGATGATGATTTGATGGAAGAATTCATACTTGAACAAGATTAGCTGTTTAAAAATTCAATGGGTCTAAACATAGCTCAAGGCACCGATCCTCAAGTGGGAAAGAAAAGATATACTTGTACCTCTTTTCACTTCATCTTCTAATGGTTTGATGCCCAAACAAACTCCACAGATTCTTGACTCTTACTCTAAGACATCATTTACACCCAAAAAACCACATATCAATCAAACTAAAATCAAAGATACACCTAATGAAGTACAACCACAATCAAAGAACCCGGGATGATGTGGCTCTGAAATAACTAAAAAATGTTGGTTAGCCAAATCTCTTGTGGTAGCACAAGCATCAGACACACAAATTTGAGTGGCCAAGACATTGTTAACACTAGCGAATGTTATCATGGCCCATATTCTAGAAATCAACTTCCTACACAAAGCCATATCAAGAAGTTAGACCACAACCTCCTAAGACACGACTTATAGTCACATAACTTCAGATATCCAACACCATTAGAGCCACATAGAATCAATACAATCAAGTATGGGTTCTAAAATCTATCCTTATGCCTCAATAGATACCAATCCCAAACACACAAGGAGGCTCACACATCAAAGAGAAGCAACCAGAAGAACAAAAGTATAGGATCATACAAGTTTCTTGAAAAGTCTCAACTACTATATCCGTTCCTAAGAGATGTACCAATCCTCTTCCTAATCCCATCACCATTTCTTCATCAATCATAGAACAAAAGAAACCACTCACTCCTGAAGAGCATGCACATTAAAGTCATTGCTTTTCATAGCTTCATAAGACTTGTGCACCTTTTTCTCTTATCATTATTGATATGTCTTAAGGAAGCAATATATATATGTACATGTATGTTGTTTTTCTTTTCCCTATTTAAAACTAACACTAGCTAACCAAGATTTCAACTTCGTTCATATAAGCAATCAGGCATAACGAGGTGATTCAGCAAGGACAAGAAGAAAATACCGCTTCATGCAACAACCATGTTCTTCACACACAATCCTATTTTATCCATCAAAAAGAGAAACCACACTTAAAGCATGTATCATAATAGGGAACATTAGATGGCCTTGCCTACAACACGGTTGTTAAATCCTATGCATAAGTGGAGCTTGCTTTATATGAGAGGATACTTGTATACCTTGTTTTTTCTACTCACATTTTCTTTCGAGTGACCATCACTCCTACACTAATAAAAGTTACAAGAAGACTGATGTCATGCTCTTCCTCTAAATAGTTGTGCTCCATGCACATGATTATTATCTACTTCTACAAATGCATACCAATTATAAGAAGGCAGCTAACCAACCCATTGGCCACTATCAATCATCTTTGCCAACTCAAACTATTTAAGCATGACTTAGTTGGAGGATGCTATCCCAACTTATCTTGCTCAGGAGATTTTTCTAGGTTCACAACTCCAATGGGTAGCAGTGTGGGCTTGTTAGTTGCCTTGCTTTTCAAGCCATGTCACTACAAGTCTTCACAATAGTTAATTATTGAAGCTTTCCAACTATTTCTGTAGTGCTTTTGTAAGACATTCATGTGAATCACGAATGCACTCTAAAAGTAAGCACGAAGAGGAGATTGAACATGATAAAATTAGTAGAAATGTTTTGATTGGAGATTGCAAAGATGTGGAGAATAGGTTTCACTTGATAAAAGCCATCATGATTTTGACATAGTGGATATTGTATCCTCAAGAGATGTAGGAAGATCTTGATGAATCATGGTGTTATTTTCTTATTGGAAATTGCGGAGATGTGGAGAACAGGTTTCACTCGATAAAAGCCATCATGATTTTGACATCAGTGGATATTTTATCCTCGAGATCTACGAAGGTCTTGATGAATCAATAGGAGAAGTTCGAAAGCCCTATTTGCACATCCCTATGCGATGGTAAAGGTTTGCGGACAAGAAATCAGTTCTTCTATCCTCAAACCTACTACAATCGGTAGGGAGGGGGAAGACATACATCATCATCAAGTGTAATATTTCATATCTTGTAATTTGTGCCTCATTAGGCCAGTAATAAAAAAACAATTCCTATAGCTTAGGCACCTTCTTTGTTGGATAGCCCTTAAGTACATTGCTCAAGAACTATATCTTTTGCATGATTTTCACCAAGTGCATCTAAAATAGCATTCATAGGGCCACCCTAAAAGATCATGCATCAAACACAATTGCTTGATAACCCATGCATTGCTCTAAGTAGCCCCCTAAGACTACTAACACTTATCCATCTCTAACACTTTTTGTTTTCTTTTTAAGTGATGGAAGTAGCTGTGTTTCTTCTATTTGTCACTACATGCATAGCCCTTCAATTCAGATCCATCTTATTTCTTTTTTCCATCCATCTTTTATTTTTCCATGGGAGGTCACAATCACTCACAGATACCCTCATACCATAATCATTTAGTTCCTTTAACACACCATTCATTTTCTTTCAAGGTTACACGTAAAAAATATAAAAAAACTACAAAAATAATCTCCAAGAAGCTATATCTACTTGTCTAGAAGTTTTGTAGGTGGTGACTACCTTACTAGAATGCACACATCTAGACCTATTATAAACGGTGAGAATAGCATTCTATTTCTCTACCTAATCTTCTTCGAATTCAAAGAGTGCATATTGCACCTCTCAACCCACGTTGGTATTCATTTACCTATCCTCGCTAACTCTATTTAAGGCTAAGAAATCATTATGCCATTGCAAGGAGAAGGATGTCTAGCAACTTGCTTGAGACTCACCCACAAAAAAACACAAAAGTCGCTTCACATTTTCTATTACATGGAAAACATTTAGATAATATGAATTCAGAAT